>LOEQ01002466.1:31251-45071 GCA_001685075.1 Bramus lutescens
CAGGCTGGCCTCGAACTCACAGAGATCCGCCTGCCTCTGCCTGGGATTAAAGGCCACCACCGCCCAGCTTCGACCCACTCCTTCTTAAAAAGGGAGTTTGTGTTACAAAATATCATTCCATTTCCTATTTGAAAATCAGCACCTCAGTCACGTGGGTAGGTTCTGCACCCACATAAAGGAAACTCCGCTGTGACTCAGTTTACCCAGCAATCACTGTTTTGTGAAACTAACAGTGGTCCTTGTTGGTGCAGGAACTTTCCATGCTGTGGTTCTAAAGTCCTCAGAGCTTTTCCAGAGAGTTCATACAAAACCAGTTTCTCCCCAGCAATGTACTAGGCGTCCAAGGGTAAGCATAAGCTGAGGTAAGGTAGCATTTGCCATGTGGCAATGAAAAAAACCAGGTGATAAGCAGGAACAAGCTCTCTCATGCCTATTGTGCCACTGTAGGTGTGTGGCCTGGGCCCCAGTCCATGAGATACCCTGGCAGGCACCCTTCACCCACCCCAGGGCACTTACACGCTCTTTCTCATACACCATGCGGATGCAACTGAATGTGTTCCCATAGCCAACACCAGCCTGCAGGCGAGTCTGTGGGGGAAGCAGAGGGCAAAGAGACACTGACATAGGTCACAAGCCTCCAAAGATACCCAAAGAGATCGGCCCTGCCCCCAGTGACCCAGCCGGGAAGGAGGACCAGGCTCAGTCCTGGCCAGCCTGGTGCCCCATGATCTTTAGGGACATTTGCTCTGCTATGCATCAAGCCCAGCTCCATACAGCAGAGGCCACTTTGAGCCAGAGAACAAACCAGATCAGTCGGCTGTGTAGTGATGATGGCTGCCTCTTAAGTCCACACAGGCCAGACCTTGGCTTTATCTACCCACTGCTGCCCATCACCCCACCCTTCAGGATGTCTCTGGGGACTCCTGCTCATTTTTTCATCTTTCTAGTCTGCCCCTTTCTCACCTGGACAAGGCCTTGACCCTAGTGTAGCCCCCTCTCACTTCCAGGCCTTCTCTACACCACAGCCAGGCTGGTTTTTCTCAAAATAATTGCGATCACGTAACCCGGTTTAAAGCTCTCCAGGGCCCCTACCAAATGCTACCTACACCCAGGACACTTTGGAGGTGGAGACTGGCCTTTCTGTTACCCCCTACGCCATTTCTTCTCATGGCATCCTCCCTTCCACGCCAACCACATATACATTTCCTGCCTTCAACCTTCGCTCTGATGCCCCCTGGAATTCCCTTCCATCCCCGTCCTCCCGTTGAGCTTACACACAAAGCAGGGTTCACATTAGATGAAGACACACATAAGCTTATGTACACATTAGATTCCCCACCAGACAGGGCCACCCATCTCCCTCTACTCTTGCCCTTGCCTTGGGAATGGGCTTGGCATAGTAACAACTCTGCACTGACTTAAGAGGTTACACAGCAAACGCATATGGCATCCTCTAAGAAGTCTGGGTAACCAGGGGCAGGAGGCGAGAGGCACAGAGCATCTGAAGAAGCCCATAGATCTGTTCAGAAGAGCACCTGCCCTGACTTCAGAGCGTTCCACTTCTTCATAGATGTGTGGCCTGAAATCTCCCTAAGAGGTTTTCTTAGTCCCTGTGCCCTGCACTGCCTGTTAGGAGAAGCTGTGAGATCCCAGAGTGGTCCTGTCCCCTGCAGCACCTAGTGGGCAGCAAGGAGGCAGGCCATCAAAGTGACGGTCTTCTAGCTGGCACCCTCTGCAGGCTCAATCTTCCATGATAAGCAAGGGTATCTTTTAGTACATATAGTTTTAAAGATAATTCTAAGTGTGCAACTAATATGGAAATACATCCTATCAATTAAAGGTTCACTATAAGGCCAGAGTCTCCTCCAACCCTATCTCACTCACTTTCCTCTGAGGAGCAGCCATGGCAAATAACATGGCCAGAAATTTGACTGACATTCATCTACCTTCATAAGCATATATAGCTACAGGTGATCGATGGGAAATGCTATCATGTTGTTCATAAGCGCTAGGTTTATAATTAGGGAGATGGATTAATCGCCTTACTTAGACACTATTTGTTACGTGTCAATATTATGTATCTGTTCCCACCCTCAGAAGATTCATCAAAAAGACAGCAACATCATCTCAGACCTCATGGATAATATAGCTTAGTGGGGTTGGTATATATATACAAAATAGTGAAAAAAATCCCCAAGAGTAGCTGGGCAACAGACACTGGGTTAGATGGATTAAAGGAGAAGAGGGAACTGGAGAGGTGGCTCATCACTTAAGAGCACTCGCTGCTCTTGCAGACAACCTGGATTTAACTCCCAGCACCACACGGCAGCTCATAACTACCTATAACTCCAGTTCCAAAAGATCTGATAGCCTCTTCTGGCCTCTGAGGGCACTGCACATACATAGTACACAGACACACACGCTGGCTCATGCTCAGACACACAAGACAAATATTCTAAAAACATTAGAGTGAACACAGAGCAGGATGGGTAGTAAGGAGGGGTGGATCTGGGAGGATCTGGGGGAGGGGGTAGATAAGAAGAAAATGCACTGTATGAAACACTCAATACTTAAAACATTACTTTTTAAAAAAAATCAAACATGGTAAAATCATTGGAATATACAGCAAACCGCAAAACTTTGAGAAATAATCAATCTAAAATGAAGTATATCATCTGCTAGCTGAAAGTTATAAAAGTAGGCCCATGTTAAGAAGGGCTGAGTGATGGTGAAGGAGTCTTTTGCGTTGCTGGCTGGGAGAATCACTTGAATTTGCAGCAGTATGGGGGCCGAGAGTCACAGAAGTCATATTTGGGGTAGAGTGTTCCCAACCAGGACAATGACAAGGACTATGGAGAGGTGATATAGGCCTCTCTCTGTATCCCACTTAAAGCTGGCATGAGGCCCTAATTCACTGGCCCCAGCTCTGCCACAGAGTGATAGATGACCATGGAGGAGTAAGTCTCCACCAAGGTTGACTAGTCAAAGCACTCAAGCTCTGAGTAGTCTTGACTCGAGAGCAAAGCATGAATCCCAGAGCTTCCTCAGGGCCATCAGCAGAGGTCTACAGACATGCTGAGCCTTTGGCAGGGTGCTGAGTTCAGCTTCCAAGCCAAGGCTCTTGGCACTGCATACACCAGAGCTGGTGGTCAGTGTACACCAATGGCAGGCTAGGCACGTGGGCATCGGAAGCCCTTACTTGAGTGCATCCTGCGAGTGCCACACCTTACAGACGAAGTCCACTCCTAGCTTTAGTTTCCGCCATTGCTTGAATCAGCACAAGGATATTGTCATACAGCTTTAGATACCAGACATCCCAGTTACTCACTGCAGGGGAAAGAGCCGTTCCCTGAGCCAGGGCCTCATGATGAGGGTATTTGATGGATCAATCTAGGGGCTTGGACAGGCCCCTGTTTTGCTTCTTCTACCCCTGAAAGTTATCAGGGTAGGACAAATTGCTCCCTGCTCCATCTCTAGCTCCTCCATGAACAATTCTCATGACAGAGTCACTAGGGAGGTACTATCTGCCCGGTATAGACAAGGACATGAGGAAATCTCAGTGCCAAGAATCTGTCTTAGTTTTCTATTGCTATGAAAAAACAATTAAGACCAAGGCAACTTAAAAAAAGAAAACATCTAATCTGGGGGCTTACAGTTTCATTGTGGCAGAGAGCATGACAGCAGGCAGGCAGCAGGCAGGCAGGCATGGTACCGGAGCAGCAGCTGAGCGCCCATCTGACCCACAAGAATGAGGTAGGAAGAGTCTTACTGGGAATGTTGTTGGCTTTCGAAACCCCAAAGATACACCCACCTCCAACAGGGCTGCACTTCTTAATCCTTCTCAAACATTTCCACCAAGGGAGGGATTATATATTCAGATGTGAGCCTCTTAGGGCCAATCTCATCCAAACCACCACAGAGGGCAAGTAGTGTGGCTAAGACTGGACTCTGATTACTGTGTTTGTGGGTACACATATACATGGGGGTGCACATGCCCATATGCATGTGAAGGCCAGAGGGCAGCTTTGGGTATCATCCTCAGGGACACCATCCATTTCCTTGAGATGTGGTCTCTCATTGTCTCAGAACTCACCAATTAGGCCAGACTTCACCAATTAGGCCAGTGAGCCTGAAGGATTCTCCTGCCTCCATCTCTCAGTGCTGGGATTACAATGTGTGCCACCATGCCTGGCATTTTCACATGGGTTCTGGAGATTGAACTCAGGGCCTGGGCTTGCAAAGTTGGTGCTCTGCTAACTGAGCCACCTCACCAGCTCTGACTGGAATCCTATTTGGGCTTTCCCAAGCCCTTTCAGTTGGCAGGGACTCTAGAGAAAATGCCAGTCAAAAGGAAGGCCAGGGCAAACAAGAGCCCAAGACTATGTGCCCTGGTAGATCCAAGCAGGCCACGTGAGCCCATGACAGGCACTGGGCTTTGGAAGAAGGTTCTCTGGCAGGACACTGCCTGGATCTTCTCATAAGAAGGGGTTTTCCAAGATGCAGACAGGAATGGGAAAGAGACAGTGCTAGCCTTTTCCAGTGTGTGTGTTGGGGTGGGAGAAGGCTTGCCTATACAGAGAGCAAGGGCAGGAACCCAGTGCTTATGGCCTTAGAAAGGAGACAAATCTTTGACAAGAGACACAGACCATGTGAAGGTGGAGGCAGAGATGTTGCAGAAATCAAGCCATGACTGGGACTGCAGCCACAGGAAGAGCCAGGAGGGAGGCATGGGGCAGAGTCCCCTTGAGGTCTCCAGAAGGGTCCAATACTTTGATTGGCAGAGGAGCCTGTGGTGGGGTAGTCTGAGGAGGAATTTGGTGAGTCTGAGCAAGTGGGGTGGCAGGAGTAGCCAATGCCCTCCTGACAAAAGTAAGGACAATAGCTGAGCCCCACCCTGGAGAAGTATACAGCAGGCATAGAGTAAGTCTGGTCCTGGCCTCAGAGGGGCCATTATCATATGCAAAGGAAGACAGAGAGAAAAGAAACTACAGATATTTGAGTCAGGCCTCAGTACTCTGTGCACAGACCAGGCAGTTTTAGGAAGGGCTGGAGCATTATTGGTGGCCATGTGTATGGGGCAGGGCTGGGTCCTGCTCACCATGGATGGGTCACACGCGGGACGGCTGGGACTCAGACTGTCCTTTTGTGGAATCTCATTCCTTCATTCCTCTGTTCTTCCTGATATGACCTGAGACAGGCTCCCCTATTCCTTCGGGGTTACCTGTGGCTGTCAGAATGGCTCTGTTGGCTCCAGAGTCCTCATATCCTATATGCCTACTCAAACTATTCCAGCCTGACTGCAAAGCACCCTAAGGACCGAGTGCTGATCTGACTAGATTTGCGTCCACAGTTGTAACATAGAACCAGATGCATCAGCAAAACTGGTCTTGCTGGGCTTTGCCAAGCATGGTCCCTACTCAGGTCTCATTCCCGTGCTGTTCCCTGTGCCTGGCATATATTTCCAATGACTGGAACCCAGTCTCACATTTCAAACTCAGACCCCATCTCACATCTGAAACACTTCCTGACTGTTCGGTCCCCAGGTACTTCGAGGAGGACAATCATCAGTGTCCTGTCTCCTTCCTCACCAACTCACAAGATCCTGCAGGCAGACAGGAGACAGTGATGGGATAATGCAAGCCTCCTGACATCACATCCCCCTAGGCCAACAGAAGGCCTGCCCTGGGCTGAAGAGTTCTCAGAGATCAGAGAGAGGCATGGCTCCAGGGGCGGATCTACTCCAGGTGTCTTCCCAAGGGGTCATGAAAACACAGCTACTGTACCTTGACTGTGTCCAGAGGGTAGCCAACAATGACACCGGCTGCACCTGTAGGTCAAAGAATAACACCTGGTCACCCAAACCCTGGACTCCTGGGTGTCCCTGCCATCCCCTGGAGGAGGCCAGAGAGCAGAGGCACATCAGTCAATGGTTACTAGAGGGATCGTCCAGTGTGCGAGGCCTGATCCAGTACCAAGGAAAACGGAGAGAGTAGACTCAAGCTGGGGCCTTATTATTTAAAGTACTCCAAAATGAGAATTATGGCTTAGATTCAACTAGATATCCATGTGCCAAAGAATGGATTTAAACTCTGTCTCACTTTTATCTGAAATAGAGCAAAAGGTTAAAACTGTAAAAGACACCAATATGTGGAAAGATTTTGTAACCTGGGTTTTGTAACATTTGTAGTTACAATAAAGTACAAGCAAAGAAAGAAAGAGTCCGTAAACTAGACATCACAATAGATACTCTCATTAAAGTGAAGACAGGTGGCTTAAAACTGGGAGGTACTGTTTACAAACCACCTATCTGTTAAGGGTCTCAAATCCAGAATACACACAGAGCTCTTACACCTAAAACATTATTTAAATGGCCAAAATTAACATCTCTGAAGAAGATATGCCAATGACCAACATGAACATACATACTCAACATCATTGGTCACTGGGGAAATGTAAACCAAAGCAATGAAATTTCCTTCTACTTCCACTAGATAGACTGCATTCTTTTTTAAAGGAAAATAAATTATAAAGTGTTGACAAAGATACAAAGAAATTGGATTTTTTTTAAGACAGGATTTCTCTGTGGAGCCCCGGCTGTCCTGGAACTCACTCTGTAGACCAGGCTGGCCTTGAACTCACAGAGATAAACCTGCCTCTGCCTCTTGGATACTGGGATTAAAGGTGTGCATCACCACTGCCTGGCTAAGAAATTGGATCTCACATGTATATGTATGTGCACCATATGCGTGTGGTGCCTACCCATAGAGGCTAGAAGAGGACTCTGAGTCCCTGAAATTACATATGTAGATAGATGATTATGAGTATATGAATGCCTGAAACTACACTGGGAGAGCAGGGCAGACTCTCAACTCCTGAGCGCTCTCCAGCTCTGAGAACTCTTGTATGTTTTAGATGGGAATGGGAATCAGTGCCATTGCTGTAGAAAACCGGTTATTCCTCAAAAAAAGTTAAACCAGAATTACTACATGATTCATCTTATCCCCAATATCCCATCCTAGATATATCCCTAAGAACTGAAAGCAAGAATTCAAACAAGAATAGCATCGCCATGGTCACCATGGCATTCCTCGCAGGGGACAAATTCATCAAGTGACATATAGTGAATAAATATGGCATTTATAGGTAACAATGGACTGTTACCTAGCTGTGATTAGTACTGTGTAGCCATTTCCTCCAAATGGAAACATCCCATCCTGGAAGAAGAAACCTTAAGACCTGGGAAGGAAAACTCACAAGTCTCAGAACTTCCTGAAACTCATAAGATTTACAAGGTCCTCTTCCCAAAGTTATATACACAGTAAGGGCTGCTGGAAGGAGGAGACTCTGTCCAGCTGAACTGAGACCAGATGTGCAGCGACTTTTAGGAACTGTCAGTCATGCTGGGGTGGGTCCTTCAGGGCTGCAGCTCTCCTTGAGTCAGTCACCCACGCACCTGTAACTAACCCCTTGCCTATACTTCTGAAAGTAACTCTAGTAAACTTACGGACTCGTTCAATGAGACTTTGATAGAATCATTTCTTTGGTCTGTAACCAATGTTGTATCTGGGGTGAATGGCCACTTGTTCATATCTCCCCAGATAAAGTCACAAAACAGATAGGAATGGAGTACAGACTCTGTTACAATGTGGGTGACCCCTAACAAAACCTTATTATGCTAAGCAAGAGAAGCCAGACACAAAAGGCAAATGTGCTGGCAACTTTATTATGGAGAATAAGCAAAGCCATAAAGACAGAAAACAGATTACTAGGTTCCAAGAGAAGGGAATTAGGAGTAACAATTGAATGGATAAGGAGAAGGCAGGGAAGGGAGGGGGAGGAAACGAGGAAGGGGAAAGAGAGAGAACAGAAAGGCCTGGCTACACACAGACTTGTGTCAGGCTGTCTCAAAGTCACCTAGATAAAGAAGCCTTTGTGGTCCCTAACAACTGACATTCACACAGGGCTGCTTTCCCAGGAAGAATCCCTCTGCCACACTGATAAAANAAGGCAACATCTCTGCCAGCAAAGGTGGCTTAATGAGTCAGGCAACAGGGACACTGGTTGCTGGGTCTAGAACCTCCTGTCTTCTTCACCCTCCACTCTCCCCTGAACTGAATAGCATGGAGTTGAACAGCAGCCAAAACCTCGCTCTGCTGGTCCAGCTTGGAGACAGGAGCTCCAATGCCCAGGTTCCAATATCTTCCCCAGGGTGGGGCAGGCATCCTCAGGTCCAGAGCAGCAGTTCAGAGCCAAGCGCCCCTCCCCCTACTCACACTCAGCCTACATATCTGAAAGCAGGAGTGCAAAATAAAGAATAAAGAAAAAGTAGGGTGCTAGAGCAGTCGTTTCCAGAACTGGGAAAGTCTGTAGGGCTTCAGACAAATGTGGAGGGCATTGTGGTGAGTTTGTTGCACATGTCATCAAAGAAGACAACTTAAGGCATTTGACAGGGACCTCAGCACACAGCAAGCAGCGGGTGGGCTTTACTCAGAGACTGTCTGTCATTATGTTAACTGTTCCTGTCCTGTTTGGCTTTGCTATGGTAAAATGTAGTGACCGCCAAGCAGAAGGACCAAAGGGTTCAGAAGAACAGGAGAGGAGGGCATTGGAAGAAACGAGGGCTGATAAGTGACAGCAGCTGGGATAAAAGAGGGATCCTTCTCAGTTGTCCTGGGCAAAAGCCCCACAGAGCTCCCCTCCCTGCCCCACGGGCTCCACTCCCTCCAGGGGCAACGCCTTGGAGACCAACCTGATCTTAAAAGTCAAGGTTCTTGCCCACCCTGACACCGGGATTTAGGAGCCAAGCCAAGTGCCTACCTAAGCACAAGTTTCTTGGAGACGCGTCCCCAAAACCAGGTGTGCTCCGGGTCACTGAAGGGTGTGCACACACTCGGGTGGCTTCATTGGTTGTCTGCCCTTACCAGCGGTTTAATCATTATGAGATCCAAGTTCCTCGGAACCTGACGTTGAGGCAAGCTTAACGTTGAGAAACTCAAAGAAATCACTGTGACTCTTAAGAGCTCAGCTTCGGAAGTTAAGGACAGAACCAGCCAAGCAGACTGGGCTAAGGACGCCAGGTGCTGCAGGCATCGCTCACTCTGCTCCTGATGAAACCCGGCAATGCAAAGCTGAAAAGCTCACCGAGAACACCAGGTGCAAACAGCTGGCACTGGGCCTCCGCTGTTTTCCCGGTTATGCGGGGGAGGGAGGGGGGAATCTAGCAAGCACACTCACCTCCGATCCAGCCCGCCGCAAAGTCTTCCAGCTGGAAGTTGCCCATGGCCAAAGTGACTTGCGCCTCTCCGTCCTCTCCCTCCCGCAGCCAGAGCAACGGACCTCCTCAGTGTGTGTCGAGCATGGCCCAGGTCTGCGAGAGCGAGCACAGGCGAGGTGACTTAATCACCCTGCAGGTTCTTCCCCAAATTCAGAGTTCCAGCCACCCGCGCCCGGGCAGTCAGCGAATGAGGGCGGGTGGCTGACAACCCGCCCCCAGAGGTTCTTAAAGGTACAGCACTCACTAGGTGTGATCCAGGAGGCTGCCCCAGTCATCAGGGCAATTCCTTTAGTACTTACTTCTGGCCACCACCCTCCCTCACGCTTCCCAATAACGCAGCCTTGGGGCCTTCCAGGTGAAAGTGGCAGCCAGAGGAGCCAGCCCATTTAGGGCACATTTGCAAATTTTTTCAGAAGAAGGAGGGGGGGCGTTTATAAACACCAAAGTCTGCCTGCAATAGGACTCAGCTGGCAATAACTAATTGAAGGTTTGGGGAGATGGGTTAGTGGGAAAGAGCACTTGCTGTCCAAGTATGAGGACCTGAATTTGGGTTCCCAGGACCCACATAAATGCCTGGCACGGTTAAGTGCCTGGCCCATCAGAGGTGGGGGCAGGGGTCACAGACACAGGAGGATTGCTGGGGCTTGCTTGACAGCCAGCCCAGTTTCAGAAGGCAGAGTAGGACACTTTAGGTCCTCTTCTCATCCAACCACACATATGTACATGCATGAACTCATGTGCACACACATACCCACGCACATGCATGCATGCATGCACACAAACTGTAATTGAACAGCATTCTTAATGCTTTGATAGGCTTTTGAAAGCCAAGACTGGTTCACTGCAAGATGGAATACATACGATTTCCCAAGCCAGTTCTAGAATTAAGAGACTGTCTCTCCTTCTCCAGGTCACACAGCATCCACATGCCCTGGGTTGAGATTCTCATCTATCAGTGAGTAATTGAATAAGGTATGGGAGGCACCTCACCCAGAAACCAGCTTCAAGCCATCTCTGAATGAGGCCACTATCCAGCACTTAGATGAAACATCCTCCCCGAGGTCTTGGCTTACTCCTTTCAGCAAGTCTGTGGAGTCCACTTCACAGGGGAGGAAAGCCATTGTGTTTAGAGTATAAAATGTGTAGGCATCTCATACAGAAATGGTAAACCTTCAGAAAAGTGGCCAGAGGAGGGGAGGAACATGGCCAGAACCTGGTTTGAGAACAGATTCCAAATTATTCCCCCAACCCTGGCTTCCATAGGGAAAAGCCCGAGAAAACCCTACCCAGCAGGGAAAGTTCTGCCATCTCCTCTGATGTGGGCACACAGCCTGCTCCTGCAGACAGGTCTGGCCTGAGTGGGCACCCCTGTATGGACACAAGAGCCTCCTCATGGAGGAAAACTCTGCTGTAGGCAGACCTTTGTGTTGGTAGAAGCCAGTGTTCTCACCTCAATCCGGATGTTTTACTGACAGCCCAAGGGGTGTAAGCCAGATGCAGACACGGACAATAAGAAGATGGTTATAGGAGCAGACGATTTTGGCTTTCCATCTGCAACATCCCATCTCTCCACAGTCACAACACTCTGATGGGCCAGTCAGGAGCTCGGCACAACCTTCTGTGTGAGTAAGGCTTTCTCAGAGACCACCACACCACAGCTGGAGAGCTTGCCTCACCCTGGTCAGCCTTCAGACCAGCAAGGACAAGGCTGGCAACTCCCTCAAGAACCTGCCTGGAGCTAAGGAGCTATAACTAGGGAGCATTTTACCCTACTCAGCAGCTGCCAGAACCAAACACTGATACCCCCATTCTACTGGGCCAGAATTCTGGGCAGACACAGCTGTACTTTGGGGAAGCCCACAGGCCCAAGTCCTGTTCTCTCAGCTTGGCAGAAACACTTCTCACCCACCTCAAGGCACACCCCTTCCCCCTGTATTTATGACACTGTGGTTACATACACAGCAGCCTCTGCCTCAGCCAGAGGATATTGCAGGCTTAGCACACACTGCCCCATCCTCCTGGGGGCAGAAGCTTTGATGTGTGCATGTGGCAGGGTGATTCTACCAAACACTAATCCAGGTGGTGCCATGAGGCATGAGGGATGTGTGTATAGGTGGGTGGTGGTGCATGTGACTTAGGATGCTAACTCAGGGGTTTAACCCTGCTAGCTATGATTGTGTGTGACCAGGACTGCAGTCAGCAGAACCTTGATCATCTGGGTAAGCCTCATTCAACCAACTTAAACAACCTAAAAGCAAACCATGTGATGTCCTGAAAGAAGTCAGCTCTTGCAGGATGGTCCATCCAACACATGAGACTGGCTCAGGTCAACTCTGACGTTACACACAGAGGCTTGGCTTCTCAGGTAGAGCACTGACGGGTCCTCCCTATCACTGTGTGCGTCTTCAAATACAGGTGTGCAAACTGAGGTGCTGAGCAAGCAAACAAGACCCTATCAAGCTGGAGGCGTTATCCCACAGCTACAGGGTGGTGGCATAATTCTAGGGACAATCTACAGATGCCACCTGCCTTTTCTGACATCTCCCTTCAACAGGTCTTCTCCTGCCCCTCTGCCCTCACATCTAGCCCCGCCCCCAGCACGAGATGGCATTTGGAAGGTTCTAGTATTGTCCTGTGCTGGCTTGACAGTGTGGTTCCAATCAGCTGAGGCCCTTCCTCTAGCCATATCCTCTCAGAGACCTGTGTTCAAAGCACCTAATGGTCCAAAGTCTCTCTCAGGTATAGCTGGGGGGTGTGGTGTGGAGGGGATTCACACCAGGTACTGCCGCAACCTACACTGTCCCAGCCCAAAGGTAAAGGGGGGCCTCTTTAGCTCAGATTGCTCTGTAGGCGGACCACACACCCAGCCAGCCCACGCTACAGTCCAGGGACATCCAGGCTAGCCACATGGGGGCATCTTTGTTCCATTCAGAATGTCCTGCCTTCCCCTGCCTCTAAGGAAGGTGAGCCTGTGCCCACCTGTGTCTAGCTAGCTTCCAGCAGGGGTGCAGCTCTGGGTCCTAACCCCAGGACTCGGCTGACAGAAGTGATGAGTGTGGCCTAGAAGAAGTCCCTCTGCTTAGCCTGCTCTTGTCCCACTGGCACTCTGGGGTCAATGTGTAGGAGCAATTGGTCAGGCTTCCTTCTCCCGAGGCAAGCGTCTGACCACTGACATCTGCTGCAGGGACTGCTGAGAAGTGAGGCTCGTGGTCAGTAGCTCTTCCGGTAGCCGTCTTCTTCATCTGTGAGGTAGGCACAGACTTCGATTTTTAACTCCAGAGCCAAGGCCACCTCTCTGGGAGAAGAGTGTAGAATGAAGCAGGAAGCACAGACTGGCAAGGGGGCTTGCAAAGCCCTATGGGGCCGGGGTGAAAGGTCATGGCCTGTGGCTGAGCTCACTTCATAGGTTCATGGTGGCTCACTCAGCCTTGAGGCTACAGCACTAGTCCCTGAACTATGCCCCACTCTGCCTGTGATCTGGGCCTGTGATCATTTGGGAAATGAAAGGTCCCCAAAGAACAGTCCCTTGGTGAGTCTACCATTGGAGCGCATCCAGCGTGAAGCCAGCCGGTTCCCAAGGCCACTCTTGTAGGACCACCTAAGTTCTTCCAGGCAGACTGCCAGCTCCTCAGTTCCGTGTCAGCACCGTTAGGGTGGTCTTGAGCTGGCAGTCAGCAGTGCTGGCAGGCAGGATGGCCTCCATGGCCCAGGGTACCGCGGCTTGATTGCCAACGGGCCTGAGAGGAATGGAAGCCCTCCCATTCCCAATCACATGCTGTGACTCTAACCCTGAAGCACACAGGGGCACGGAGAACCCAACACTGAGGCAGCATGGAGCAGACCCTGAGCCTCGGGGTGTGGGAGTCAGCAGAACACTGGCTTCAGGAACAGAACCTAACCTGTTACCCCTCCCTGGATTTCCCTCTTGGGGGCAGTACTGATGCTGCTGCTGTCTGAATGGAAGCTGCCTCTGGACTGGGATGTAACCAACCAGCTCCTAAAGAAACCTGGGCTCAGAGGAGAAAGGCTCAGAGAGACTCAGAGAGAGTGGCTACCTGGGTGGCCATGGCCAGAGAGAAATTCCATTCCATTTCTTCCTGGGTTTTTCCACTGAGCCCTCGCAGCATCGCCTGTGTGGTGGGGCATGTGGACACGATGGGGGTGGGTGCTGGTATCCTTGGATAATGGAGTCCATTTCCTGTTTCTCGCTGGCTCCTTCAAGGGCAACAGAAGCTCCCAAGTACTGAGTAGATGCCAGGCTTTGCTTCTGAGAGAGCTGCTAAAGAAGAGACGGTTTGCCTGTGGTGTGACGTGGGTGCCTCTGGGAAAGCACTGGAGAGGAGGAGCCCTGGAGTCTCCTGAAGGCACTGTGAATCTACTTACCCATGGCTCCAGCTCTTTGCTTATCCAAGGACTCAGTTCCTACCTGTGCCCACATCTACACCTGAGCCCACCATCTACACCTGTGCCCACCATCTACACCTGTGCCCACCATCTACACCAGAGCCCACCATCTACACCTGTGCCCACATCTACACCTGTGCCC
>LOEQ01002466.1:49028-66741 GCA_001685075.1 Bramus lutescens
GGGGTGCCAGGGAGGCCGCAGAGAGGGATGTCTGGGGCGCCAGGGAGGCCGCAGAGAGGGATGTCTGGGGTGCCAGGGAGGCTGCAGAGAGCCCTTGTCACCCTCTTCTACTCTCTTCTTCCATGGGTGCCCTTCAAAGTCAGATCTCCCCTGTGCCACCCAGACCACCCTGACTGTGGAACCTCTGTGCATTCAGGTTCTTCTTTGGGCCACCAGCTCAAATGACAATGCAGAGGTTCATTATGAAAGCTTGGCCTTAGCTTAAGCTTGTTTCTAACCAGCTCTTATAACTTAGATTAACCCACATCTGTCCATCTCTGTTCTATCCTGCGCCACCCATCCTGCTCCCTCCATGTCTCCGCGGGTCTCTTCTGCCTCTGGATTACCTGCTCCTATTCCCTCTCTCAGCCCAGAACTCCTGCCTATACCCCTTGGCCGTTCAGCTCTCTTTTAAACCAATCACAGCAATATGTCTTCACACAGTGGACAAATGTCTTCTGCTTGCCATTAATATGAGCCTCCTTGTGTCCGTCAGCTGAGGAGAAAATTGGAGGGGAGTCGGGCAGTCCTCAGTTCTCAAAACCCAGTGTAGAAGGAAGTACAGGAGCTCCAGGGTATAGCAGAGTTCTCTCTCTAGGAGTCCTTAGGGTGAGCATGGGCAGGTGGAGAGGAAGTGGGTCACGTTAGAGCTTTCCTGGATCTTCTGGCTGTGCAGTCAGGTTCCAGCTTGGCTCCCCCCCAGCAATCCCTCCATCCCTGCAGCTCCAGCCATGGCCCCTCTGCTAATGTCAGTCCTCAGAACCAGAAGCCTGTCTGCCGCCCCACTGAGCCCGTGTCTTCACCTGCAGAATGGGATTACCTCTGAGGATCCAGCAAGGGGTTAGCTCATAATGAGTGCTCAGTGGAGGGAGGTTGGCAGCCTGATTCTGAAGCACCACGTTGAGGTAGTAAGGCACCCTTGCCAACAGGATTTATTTACAAAGCCAGCTTTGAGAGTGTATACCTCCAAGTTGTCCAGGAGGCCATGCTTCCTGTGTCCAGGCTTGTGACAAGCTACAGAAGGAAAGATGGGGTTCAAATGGGGGACACTGGAGGAAGCCCTCTGCGGCCACTTTTTTGTGATACCCACCCCCACACCTCATTAGGCAGATTTCCCACCTAGGAGAATGAAGTAGGAGAGATGGGGTAGGATGGTTGGTTTCTGGGGGCATCCCCGGGTGGCACTGGGTAGCAAGGCCTCCCTTCTGCTGCAATGAGGAAGGCAAGCCCAGACACGTGGAGGGAGACACCAGAGTGGAAGATCGGGTCATCGGGCACCAAAAAGGTATGTGCGGAGAAGGCTGGGTTCTTCCTGTGGGCCTCTGTGGCAAGAAGAGAGGATTCCCCCCTCACTGGTGATCTCGTAGTAGAAGACCTCTTTCTACCTCAGGGAGGAGGAACAGTGAGAGTCTGAGGGCTGGGCACCAGGCCAGCTCTGGTCCCAGGGCAAATGGACTGATCTGTGGGGCCCTCCTCTCCAGTTCTCTTTGTCCCTCACTGACTGGCAGGTTCATTCCCAGAAGTCCCTGTTGCTTTCACCATGGCACCTTCACAGGCTGGCAGCCCCAGGTTGGGGTCACCCCCTCGAGCCCCCTAACACCGGTGAGGGGAGGCTCCGGGCTGGTGTGAAGGCTTTCTTCAGGGCTTCTGTAATGTGGTACAAATCCTGAAGCACCAAGAGTATGGTCCTCGGAGAGAGGCAGATACTGGTTGCCATCACACATGAACCCTCCCAAGAAGTGGCAGCAGGCTGGTAAGGGCGAAAACTCAGAGAGGAGGTCTGGCCCAGCCAAGGCAGACTGGATGAAGAAGAGCAAAGGGTCAGCCAGATTCAGGCCCAGATGCCAAGATGGACCCTGGCCCTATAACTCTACAGGGGCAATTGTGGAGGGTGGCAGGACCCAGGCCAGTTCTGCAGAGTGGAGAACCCTTGGTGATGTTGTTTAACCATTGAGGGATCCCCATGGGAAAGTTTGACACTGACCTTTGAACTCACTATCTACCCCACTTTCTCTGCAGTCCTAGATCCCATGCCAAGCTATGTGGTTTTCAGTAGGGATGCCCATGAGATTATAGGATAAAGATCTCTGGACCAAAAAGACTTGGCACCTGCTTCCTGGTTGACTGAGGTCATGTTCCTTTGATTTTTGAAGAGATGTCATCTCACACATAAACAGTCATTGTCATGGGGTCATTAGGATTGAGTGAGACAGCACACATCCCAGTATCTGGGTGTCTAACAAATTTCAAGAAGTAACTAGGCATTTCTATGGGCAAGCCCTGGTTTCAGGCCTTTCTTTGAATTATTGTATGTAATTCAATATCTCCAGAGTCATTTCCCTGAAAGGGAGGAGCTGAAGTATAGTTGGGCAGCCCCTCCTAGACTCTGTGCCCATACTAATGTGCCATCAGGGACCTGGCCAAGGGCTCACTGGGTTATGGGCCAGGGACAAATATGTGGAGCATTCTAGAGGTTTGGTGCTGCCTGCCCTTCTATAGCCTCTTCACACTCATCACAGGGCATCCATCCCTGGCTGTCACCTTGCAGCAGCCATCCTGTGCTGTGGGAAAGAGGTCTCTGGTGCCCAGACACCCACAGCCTTGAGGGGTGGTGCTGGGGAGCCGCTCTTCCGGAGAGCGGTAGTACGGGAAGAAGCCACTGGGTGGCGCCGACTCCCCAAGGAACAGACCCTCACCGGGGCGCCAGTCATCTTCGTGTCCAGCGCAGACTTCACACTGCTGGGTCAGTTCCTCCACGTCCAGGGGCTGCTCATGAGTGTGAAAGAAAGGCAGGAACTCTGAGCCCACCTCCGAGAGGCTGCAAGACCCAAGTGGCTCCTGGTCCTGTGAACTGGTGACCTGCGGTTGCTGGGACAGGTGTCCTGGGTCCACCCCGACAGGAGACTCAGAGCGACCAAGGCACTGGACTCAGCCTCATGGCTCTTCTGAGTTGTCTGAGAAGAGAGGGTATCCATTGGTCACTGCTGCCTTCCTTGTCCCTAGTCCTGTCTACATTTGTGGGGGGGGGCTTATAGGGCCCACGACTGATCAGGATTCCCCTCTGGGAAAGTCCAGTAGTGCTCCTAACCGTGGCCTCAGAAAACCCTGGGCTCTGCGACCTCACCTCACTTCTCACCCTACTGACTCTGCTCAGTGTACCCTGTCCCCCACACCCCCCACCATCTCCCAGGCCCTCAGTCACACCGTGCTTGACCCTGCCCTAGCACATGGGGCCCTCACCTCAGAGGAGTCTTCCCAGCTCCCAGACTCCCCATAGTGACTGTTACCACTTCTCTCTCACAGGAATGCGTTTCCTTCTATTCTGCACCTGAGGTGGTCACGCCCCTGACACTCAACAGACACTTTTCCAAGAAAACGAAACAAAGTAAGGACTAGTTCCTTATCCTACCCTCCTGGTCTCAGACCCCCTTAGCTCGGTTGGGTCCACACAGGCCTTCGTTCGGCCTTTGCTGGGCAGGTACTCACCTGAACAATCTCTTTCCTGGGTGATGATTGTGTATGGTGCCCGGTTAGGGCTGCTTCCCTTACCTCCATGGTTCAGTCACATCACCGAGTTGACTGACACCCCTCCCCACTGAGGGCACTGCCCCTCTGATGTACCCACCCTGCCCTGAAGCACTTGCCCGCACTTTTTTTTTTTTTTTGGTTATGCTGAATCCCATTAAATTATATATCTCATCGAGGCAAGGCCCATCTGTCTAGTTGGCATCTGACTCCACGGGATCCCGAAAAGCCGTGGTGTGTGGTGGGTAACAAAAGTGGAAGAAGGAAGGCTGGGCAGTAGGAAGGACATGGGGGCTGGAGAGATGGCTCAAAAGTTAAGAGCACAGCTGTTCTTCCAGAGGACCTAGACTCAAGTTCTAGGATGGCCTCGGTGGCTCACAACCACTTGTAGCCCATTTCTGACAGGATCCAATGCCCTCGTCTGGCCTCCACAATCCCCAGGCGGGTATGCAAGCAGTGCAGAGACACTCGCGTAGGGGGAGGGGGGAGGGGCCATGTAAGCAAAGCATGCACTCACGTGAGGGGGGGAAGGGAAGGAGAGTGTAGGACAAAGAATGTCAATAGGGCTTGCCTAGGATCTAAGTTCTTCCTGACTCAGGGTTGGTAGGGGAGGAGTCATGTCTTATGGGGAGGCGAAGAAGGGAAATGGGGGATTCCTTCTTGGCCAGGAGAGAACAGGGACCTGGAGCCTCCTTCCAACACTGCCCATTGGGACCATCTCCAGAGGCCTCAAGCTGCTCCAGCTTACAGACTCTGGGCTTTGTGGGAAAGTCTATTATGAACTGCCCCCAGCTGGCTTTCCTGACTCCTCTAGGGGCTGCGACTCTTACCTCCCCTTCCTTTGTCACAGGCACAACTAGAACCTGTCCCTAGCTCCCCAAATGTCACCTAACTCCTACGAAAGTGTTGGTCATGGAGACGAGAAACCAGAGTGCACATTTGACATTCTTGATCCTACCCTTAATCTGGACTTGCCTCTTCTTGCACTATCCTGGGGGAACAGACTGAGTGCTGTACTGGGGGGGACCCCATCTGCTCTTCACTTCATGAGCCTTGTACATGGTCCCTATAAGCTACATCCCAGTCCTAACCCCTGGCACTGAGACCACACCTTTATTTGTATGATCTATGCGATCAAGTCGAGATGAGTTACTGGTTAAGGCATGCCCGAACTCTATGGCTGGGAAACCTGGACACAGACACTCAGGGAGCATGTCATAAGATGATCTCATGTGGCAGAAACTGGAGTGACGGTGCCATAGCTAAGGAACACCAAGTCACCAACCATTACCAGAAGCCAGAAGAAAGGCACAGGACAGTTTCTCCCTTGAAGCCCCAAGAAGGACCTAATTCTGCGGACTCCAGGCCTCCGATACTGTGTGGGAGCGAACTGTCATTAATTTGCCAGGTTCACAGCAGTTTGCTATAGCAACCGTGGGAACCTAATGTGTCAGTGGACCAGATGGCTCATCACTGGGTTGGAGGGCCCTATGACACTGCCTATGGAAGCCCCCTATGGCTACTCCCCCTACATCTTACCCTTCCTGCCATTGAGAGGGTGCTGACCGGGTCAGACTGTTCTGGGTGGCAAAGATCCACATTTTTGTCTTTCCTCCTGGGGTCCTGGCTCCTCTTCACCTGCTAGGCCAGGATTGAAGGAGGCCAGGTGTGACTCTTCCAATTCCCCAGAGAGCTTCAGCAGAGAATGGCCCACATGCTAGGCTGCTCATGCTCAAGAGCGCTCACCACGTAGAGTCTACTGGAGTTGGCTGCAGCCCCGAACACTGACAGACTGACACGAAGAAGCCTCATCCTCAAACTAGAGCTGGGGAGGTCAAAGCCCCCTCTCACAGCCTTTTCACCAGGCAACCCTGCGAGAAGATTCCACTGGGAAGTCACAAAGCCCATGCCAGGCCAGGAAGCCAGATGGCTCTGTTGCCATGGAAACGTCTCCCCTACACCCAGCACCTGCGCTCCTCACCTGCCTCCTCATTCAGCTTAATTCACAAGGCCCCAAGAGACCAGGGAAACCAACAAAGCAAACAACTGCAGTCAGATCAACTCTTTCCTCTGGGGCCAGTGACTCACCAGAGACCTGTGCCCGGAGACCACAGGGTGACAGCCCTGGGGTGGAAGTAGGGAAAGGCCTCTGCAGGCCTGTCCACCAACTGCGGGACACAGGGTGAGCTGGCCAGTGCTGTGTGGATTTCCACTGACTGGATGCTCCAAGCTCTCAGTCCCCTTGGGCTGTGGCTGAGGCACCCCACCTTGGCTCTTCCCAAGTCACCTGCAGAGGGAGAGGGTCCCAGGACTGACTATATAGGATTTGTTTCCTGTCACAGAGCTGTCATTCTGGTCCCCATAGCACACCTAGTGCTCCTGCTCAGGGGGAAGGGACCAGCATTGCTGACCCCTTCACGAGGGTCTGCAGCCACTCTGGGCCACTCTCGTCTGTGCTTCCTGGTCCTTTCTGCGAGCTTTCGATTAGAAGGGCATCTCTGCTGTGTCAGGGGGCCAAGCACAGACATGGGGAAGAACGCTTTGAAGTTCTCTCCAGTCTTGGGTCGTGAACTCCTTTCCTGTCTGGGAACTCCCTTCCTGTCCTGTCCCATCTGTGGGACCTTGGTCTTCCACGGGACTAGATTCCAAGCAGTGTGGGACCAGTGGGGCTCTCTGGGCACAGGCACAGTTCTCTCAGGCCATACTGCATACTGAGGACCTCTGCTGCTTGCTCATTTAAGGTGACTTATTCTTTTTTTTTTATTAGACTTGACTCTTTAACCTAGGTAGAACTCTTTTTCCCCCCATAAATGGATCTAGGCCTTAATCTTATAACTGGAATGGCCAACTGACTCAATATTCATTATAAATATTTCTCCCCCAAATTGGCTTGAAATACCAAAATAGCCCAAATGATTAACTTTTAAAGCTCAAGTCAGTTTCTAGATTCTTTTAATATCCATCTCTTTGACTCTCTTGGTATATATATCATATTGTTTGTATTTTTCAGCCTTATTTACTTTTAGTTCATGTTATATAGTCAATTTTTTAAAAAAAGAAAGATCAACATTACTTAAGGCTAATAAATATTTTTGACAAATCAGTATGCCCATGGCATAGACCCCAAATTATGCCTCCACTGATTCCCTAGCCCAAAACATTACTGGGTTTGCTTTTTAACTAAAATTTTTTTTATTTTTATTTTATATATGTGTGTGTATGTGTGTGTGTGCTTGAGTGAATATATGTGCACCATGTGCATGCAGTGCCCTGGGAGGCCAGAGGAGGGCTTCTGGTTCCCTGGAACTGAAGCTATAACTATGAGCCACCTGATGTGGGTGCTGAGAACCGAACTGAGATCATCTGCAAGAGCAGCCAGTGCTCTTAGCCACTGAGCCATCTCTCCACCCACCACTGCCATCCCTTTTAAAATAGGGTCTCCTGTAGCTCGGGTTGGCCTCAGATTTGTTAGGTAGTTAAGGATGACCTTGAACTTCTGGCCCTTCTACCTCCGCCTTCACACTTGGTATTCCATCACACCCAGATTTGCTTCTTAATACCATAAGATCCCTGCTTCCTCTAGAAGGAGCCGAGTCACAAAGCAGTGACTCTGAGGGCGGAGTTCTCTTTTGTTGGCACTATATAGGCTCATCCTCCTTGTGGCCTGTTCTTGCTCACCTTTGCGGATGAGCAGAACATCTCTCCATGCTAGACCAAGGTTTCTTTCTCCACACAAGGAAGCACAGACCTTCAGTTTCCATCACAACCCTCATTGCAACAGATGGCTGTATATGAGACATTGTGTCAGTATACTTTGTATTTCTCTAGCTGGGATTTGTCTAACTAGACCATAGAGTTAATGTTTGTTTAAGTTAAGACCTGACTGAATTGTTTCCAAAGTGGGCACACTCATTCGGGCTTTATATTCCCCTCTGTATTCTCCACTGAAAATTCTGTTTTCATCACATCCTTACTGGCACTTTAAAAATGTTTGCCATTCTTGTGGGCTTGTAGCACTGACCCATTTCAGGTTAGAGCTGTCTAAGTCATCATGGAGTCTTAGAAGTTCCCTCTTTCCTCCTGTGGTCTGTGGCATTTAACCACTAGGTTCCCAGTTGGAGGTGCTGTGTAGGGAGTTTTGGAGGAGGAAGTACGTCCCTGGGGGAAGACTTGGAAATTAAAATCCTGCTGTTTCCAGTTCCCTCTCTCTACTTCATGCTTGCCATTCAAGATGGGGACTCTCAGCTTCCCACTCCTGCTACCAAGTCTGTCATTTGCTGCTGTGCCTCCCCGTTATGATAGATTCTAATCCCCCTGGGATCATAATTAACCTGTCCTTGCAGTGAGAATTCTAATTGGTCTTAATAATAAAAGCCCAGAGTCAGATATCAGGGTAAATGTTGAAAGATCAGAGAAGTAAAGGAGTCACCCGTTCTCACCTCTACGAAATCCTCAGACTGAAAAGGGGCTGAGCTCCTGTCTCCTCCAGCCTTATATTCCTCTCTCCGCCCAACCATGTCACTTCCTGTCTCCACCTCCCTAGTGCTGGGATCAAAGGAGTGTGCAACCACTGCCTGGTCTCTATGGTTAATGAGTGGTTTAGCTCTGCTTTCTGATTTTCAGGTGAGCTTTATTTGTTAGTGCACAAGCTCTGGCCACACTTCCTTCTGTTGTTGCCGATGCAACACATCGGAGTAACGGATGCATGGATGACTGAAGAAGCTAAGAAACTTTGCAAGTGCATAATGCCAATTTATATATTTTCCTTTGTGGCGTCTTCAGATCATTTGTTTATCCCCAGAACTTGCTCCGACTAAAGTGCATTCAATCAGGTTGTTCAAAGAGCAAATGTGGTCAGCGCATACACAGGTCCACACCTAGGAGGATGCCACCACAGTCAAGATACATTTCTGCAGCCCTTAGAACTTTGTTATGTACTTGTATAATCTCCCCCAACTTCATCTCATGCTCCCTCCAATCCTCCCTCCCTTCTGTTGTGTGGCAGTTTCCTCTGAGGCTAAAACTTTCCATCTTGAAGTGAAGCCATCCTCCCAGGAAGCGCATTTAAACTCAGGACTAAACAACTCACTAGCCTCAGGAAGTCCCTGAAACTGACCAGATACAATAAGCCCCTCCCTCCCCAAGCTTATAAGCAGTAGGGACTGCTGAGAGACAGGCAAGCTGAGCTGCCTGGAAGAGGCTCAATCTTTCTCCCTGTTCTTCAGATTGCATCTTTTCTGACCCACCTCTCATGCACCCTTTTTCCTCGCTGTTGCCTTCTCCCTCGGGATCATGCAAGGGACATTTAAGTTCCAGCTTTATATTTTTTAATCCTAACATTTCTGTTTGCTCTTTTTGAAAGTATTTGAAAGTTCTCTGTGGACAAATAGCTTCTTTCTCTTAGTATATTTCTCGGGGTCCGAGGGAGCATGCTCTCACCACAGCCTCTTAGAAGTCTTTGTCTGGCAGCCCTGACTCACCTTGGGATTTAAATGTCTTCTTTGCCCCTTAGAACTGACCGTGATTTCCTGGCTCTTTGCACGCTAGGTAGATTTGGATTATCCTAGACGGGATAATGTCACAGAGTGCAGACTTTGGGTTCTGCCCACAGTTCCCCATCTGAGGAGCATTGGTGTTATACTCCAGCAGGTCATCAGTTCGCTTGGTTCAAGCTCAGGTTCAGTTTTGCCTTGTGTGGAGAGCCGTTCCAGGGTCAGTTGCTGTACTGATTTGGGGCTGTCCCAAGTATGCACTATATTTAGCAAGTGGGCTAAAGAGATGTGCACACGGTTTACATTTCAGTTTGATTCTCAGTTTGATTCTGCTGCCTTGGATCTCTGTGATTTGTGCACAGTGCAAGGGCCAGGTTGCACCTGTTGCACGCTTTTTGGCTCTCTATAGCCCTGGATATTCCTTACACCTTTTTCCCAGGAGGGCTCCCCCATGACATTCCTTTGACTGATAAAAGGGAACATTTCTTGTGGAATAGCCTTCTGCTTCTGCTGCTTCTATGAGAAGTGGGGGAAGGAAGAAAAACAGAAGAGGGGGGAGGTGTGAGAGAGGAAGATAAAGAAGAAGAGGAGGAGAGGGGAGGGGAGGAGGGAAGAAGGGAGGAGGGAGCATGTCTGTTCAGTTTTTCTTTTTTTCCAATCTGCATTCACTCACCTTTTCGGGCTCTCACATAGCAGCTTGTAGATTCTATTTAGGATTCTAACCACAGCAAGCACGGGCTGATGTGGGCTGATGTTGCCGCCTTAGCCTCTTTTTGCCCATTTATTTCTGTTGTCACACCGTAAACACTTTATATCTGCTGGATATGAGTCCTTTGTCAAAAATTTGCATTGTGAATATTTTCTTCTTAGCTGTGCCTTTTTCATTCTGGGAAACAAAAGTTTAATATTTTATGAAATTCTGTTTATCAGCTTTCTGAGTTTGTGCCTGTTTATCCCTGTGAACAGCCCAAGGGATAGGAAAAGGCTCATGCAGGGTTTCAGAACGGTAGACCCAGGCCTACTGCAAGGGCTCATGCCAACGCCTCACATAGAATATGTCTTCATATGAGCACCCCGAATCCCAGGGCTAGAGAAGTGAGCATCCTGAATCCCCAGGGCTAGAGTTTGGGCTCTGAAGAAGTGAGCATCCTAAATCCCCAGGGCTAGAGATTGGGCTCTGGAGAAGTGAGCATCCTGAATCCCCAGGGCTAGAGATTGGGCTCTAGAGAAGTGAGCATCCTGAATCCCCAGGGCTGGAGATTGGGCTCTGGAGAAGTGGTGCTCCAGGAGAAGCTGAGCCTGGACCAGGTCCCTCTGACCCCAGGTGCCTGCACTCCTAGCTTCTGTTTGCCAGGACCCCTGCTCTCTGCCTAGAGAGACATCACCTTCTGGATGATGGAGGGAGGCTGTGGCCAGGGCTGGCTCTGCAGTCACAGAGCACAAGCATTGGTCCCCAGGATGGAAGAAGTCCAGGCACAGCAGCCCATGTTGGGAGCAAAATATCTCCCATACCCTTTGAGTTTTGCCCCTTTCCCTAGTCCCAGTCCCATGTTTCCCCAGAAGCAGCTCATAGCATTTAGCGTCCATCAGGAGTGAAGCCATTTCACATTCCCCTCTCTCCAAGCTCTGGCCTCTCCCCATCAAGATTTCCTTGTCCAGGGAGAAGCTCTGGTAGCATTTCTGTTCTTCACCATCTCAGAGCCCATGCCAGGGACCTTGTGGTTTAAAGACCTCAGAATCAGCCAGCCGTGTGCATGACAGGAGTGGCCACACACCATGGTTCCCTCAAAAGTCATACTTAGCAACAAAACCTCAGTGCTTTCCTAGTTGTCCACAAGAGGGAGACTGGTTTCCATTTACTCCAGAAGGTCCCCATTGGGTCATCATTAGTGATTATTTAAAATGATATTTCTATTTCTTTGTGTGTGATTGTTTCGAAGAAATAAAATCTTGTGCAAGGTTGGCACCGTTTTTTCCCAGCTGACAGTTTACAGATGGCTCTTTATTTGGAGATATATTTCCGAATCATTTACACACACACACACACACACACACACACACACACATTGCAGTTAGTCATGGAAACTTCTAACAAATACCACATCTAGACCACGGCAGGAGAGTCTTGTGGTCTTTCCACTAAAAATCAGGCAAATTATTTAAATTCACAGGAAAGGGGAAAGCCATCTTTTGTCGACATCAAACAGAAAGCATGCTCTCTTTGAACAACGTAAATCCCTTAAACATATTCAAGAATTTTAACAAGCATTCCAGAAAGCGATCCTATTACTCTTTGAAGCCCTGGAAAGATTTTCTTAAAGTAGTTGCAGGCCCCTCAGGGCAGGGAGAAGCCTTTGCGGTGACACTGGAGTTGGAGCTACACAGGCCCTGAGTCCCTCGGACCCAGAAAGGACAAGCAGTCCCCAGAGGGCAAGGGTGTCAATGGAGGGACGGGAATCCTCCAGAAAGAGGAGGCATTGAACCCATTTCCCATCTGCTCTGCATCAGGGGTTAGAAAAAGGACAGGAGCTGTGACCCTCAGGACAGTGTAGAGACTGGTCTGCTCATGGCCACCACACTCTCGGGAAGGAGTGGCCACAGCTCTGGCCAGGAAGCCACGTCTCTGTCAGGGCTCAGGAAACTGAAAAACCAGGACAGTTCATCAATGCCGCTCCTTAGGAAATGGATGAACGTTTTCAGAGTCCTGGCTTTCAGATAGGGATATTGTCAATAACAGGGTGGGGGAGTAAAAATATTTAAAACCCCTAAGCATCCAACCATGAAAGACAGGTTGGACAAATGAAGCTTCACATAATATTACAAAACAGTAAAATGACAACAGAGACCCTTGTTAACTGTCATGGAAAATGCCAGAATGTTCCCCATACACAAGGAGAGCTGGCTAAGAAGGAAGTTCTCCAAGATTTGCACGGAAGGCAAAGGAACAAGAGGGCTTTCTGGGCCGTGAGGAAAATGAGAGAGTGGCTCTGGCCTGGAGACTCACCGTCACAGAGATCAGGACCACGTGGGACTAGCAGAGAGAAACCGGAAGTAGATTCACACAGATATGTACAACCGAGTATTGACTGATGTGTGAAAGCTAGTCTATAGGCTAGGAGACAGTCTTACAAACAATGGTGAACTGTGGGTGTGTGAGAGAGAAAAACAGTACATATGAAAATCAAAATGAAACTCAGTGTAAGAAATAACTCCTTAAAAGCTTTCCGGGGTTAAGGAAGACCCAGGAGAAAAACGATTAGTCACTAGAGTAGGGTGAGCATCCGCAGGCATCAGAGCATCGTGTGGAGGGAAGAACTAGCAAGCTAAACCCCAGCTAAGAAAAGCTGCTATGAAAAATATCCCGCGGAAAGGATCAAAAGCACCAAAAAGGTGAAAGAAGAGGAAAACACCGAAGCAAAAGTCTCGCAGAGCATGTACATGACTAAAAATTAACATAGGTCTGTATAATGGACTGACAGATTGGCCAGCAAAGCATTCCGTGTCCAGATTAGAGAGTGGACAAATGACCAGAGGACCTGCAGTGACCTGTAAGCACTTGAGAAAGTGTTCAGCATGATCAATCTTCAGGAAAATGCAAATCAAAACCACTGAGACACAACACACTATGTCAGAACAGCTATCTAAAAAAAATGGCGGTCACAAATGATAGATGAATCTTTAGGATCACTCCAACCCTATTGATGAGACTATAAAATGGGACAGCCAGTCTGGGACGGAGGCTCCTTAACAAAATATACAACTCCCATGGAACCCAGCAACTGTACTCCTAGGCACCTAGGCATATCTATATGTCTATATATAGATACATAGAGATATAGATATAAATTCCTTGAGGAATGAAAACATTCACACCAAAAGCTACAGAAATGTTTATGTCAGATTTATCCACAGTAACATGAAACAAGACATAATCTAGACATGAATTATGTCCACGGGTGAAAGGTTAAATAGACTGTGGTACAGCCATATCTATGGGGTACACTGTTCAACCATAAAAGGAATGAATTATTCATGAATGCACACCCTCAATACATAGCCAGAGATTATGCTGAGGAAACAAGCTAATCCAAAATGTCACCATGTGATTCCATTTTTATGACACTCTAGAAATACCGAATTTTAGAAAAGAACAGTTCAGCCCCTGAGCCTGCAGGCTGCTGGGGGTACAGACACAAGGGACGAGACTCTGCTATGGAAAACAACATGGCAGAGACACATCTGTTTCCTCAAGTGCTTGCTGCCAAGCCTGATGACTGGGGTTGTTTCCTAGGACTCGCGGAGGAAGGAGAGAAATAACCCTCTAAGCTGTTTTCTGACCTCCAGGCTGACCCTGAAGTCACAAGTAACTGAGGGTGACCTTGAACTTCCAATTCTTCTGCCTCTGCCTCCTGGGTCCTGGTTTTTACGGAATGCACCACCATGCCTGGTTTTGGGCAGTTTGGGGGTAGGTTGAACCCAGAGCTTCACTCGTACTAGGCAAACTGCCTGCCAGTAGAGCCCAGCTCTCAGTATTTCTTAGATGATCTTGGGATTGCAAGTTTAATTAAAAAGGACGGAGCATGAGACTGCTCTGGAAACTAGATGTGGGTATGAGTCCAGGACTCCTGGGGCTTCATCAGGAGCCTCACATTGGCTGGGTACCTAGATGGGGTGGTCACATCAGAAGAGCAGTGCGCCCTTCCAGGAGGCACCTGGGCTAAGTGATTCAGTCCCTAAATGGCAGCTCAGTCCCCCTGAGTCCTGAGGCTGCCCCTCCGTGCTCCCCGGGTCTGCTGGTCATAGGGATGGCAGAGGAGGGTGGGGAGGGCAGTGCCCTCCTCCCTTCAGTTCAGAGCTGCTGTGCAGTGTGAAGTGTGGCTAGGCGGCAGGGCCAGGCTCCAGAGTTGATGTGAGGACCAGCGCACCCTTGCAGCAGCCCCAGGACGCTAGCCCGCACAAGTGCGATCTTGCAGTCAGTTACCGTCCATGTCCAGCAGCAGCAGCAAATGAGCAGGCCCCTGTGATTAAATCTCTTCAGAGCTGGTGTGCTTTGCTCAGCTTCGAGCCCTTGACAAGAGCAGCCTTCTCCAATTAAGTAACCACAGGTAGCTTTTTTGCAAACCTTAGCCATCGGCCTAGTAACCAGAAAGCAAACATGACAAGGTTTAGCTCTCTGTAAGCTCCAAGAAATGCTATTCTGATCTGTCAACTGCTCCTAATGAGGACACAGCTATCAGAGATGTTAACGGGCCTTCAGTCTGAGGGGACTGACTGAGTGAGACAGTCGGAAAAGCTCACCAGGCACGCAAGCAGGCTGCAAAGGCGGGCGCCAGAGGGGAAAGCTGCAGGGACCACGCGGCAAGACCTGAGGGGAAGCTGGGGTGACCCAGACAAAAGCAGTCTGTACTCTCAACAGCACCAATGCTGAACCGAAGATAAGATCCAATTCCAGTGACCCTCCCTTCTGGTCCTGGAACTCAGGGCGCCATGTCCTACCTCAGGGTACCATGTCCTGCCTCAGGGCCTTTGTGCTCACTCTGTTCCTTACCTGAGTGCCTGGCTTCCAGATTCATAATTGGTGGATTCTTTGGACTCTAGATGTTCATCCCTGGCTAACTTTGACCTCTTCTGAGGGATAACATAAAGGACATTTGGGGGACTGGTAAGCAGATAGCAGGAGCCTCACCAGAGGGTATGCGAGTGGCCCGTTAAAAGGATTCCCTTGTGGAGCAAAGGCTGAGAAGCAAGGGCCCACGATACAAAATGCTGTGATTATAGCTGTTTACAGAACCGTCTGCTCCCAGGCAGGCTCTGGGAAGGTTAGGGAAGATTAAAAACGGTTGATTTGGTTGAGTGATGGGATTTGCGGTGATTAAAGCAGCATTCTGTTCCGGTTGTTACCCTGTGGTTTGGGCAAGATTTTAAGTGAAAAAAAGAGTAAGAACAGGAATGGAGTCCACATACCCAAGGGGTCCCTGGAGCTGCTCCCCAGCCCTACAATTTATCGTTAAAACGAGCCTAGCTCCATTGCTGCTACCCAAGTGGGATTAAAAAAAAATGTCGGAGTCAAAACACTGAATCTTGTATCTGCACTAAAGTTTTGCTCTGCCCACTGCACGCATGAAGACAACTGCCAGAGTGGTACGTGGTGGCAGAGACCTGTGTTCTGTGAAGCCAGCGGATGGAAAGATGGAAGCCACCACACCTTCTAAAGAGACAGCTTCCTAACTGGCTGGCGGTGAGGGAAGAAGTGTAGAGGGGGGTGGTCACAATCCATGAGTGCCTTCTCACACCCAGCTCATCAAATGACCCTTGAGAGTGAAGGCCACCGTTTCCTCAGACCCCACTTGCCCCTGAAGCACTGCCGTGCAGAGCCAGACGTTCCTCATGCTGGACAGACCGAGAAGGGTGGCGCCTGACTGCCGTGGAAGAGTCGGTGAGGTTGAACGGAGAATCGACCAGCGAGAAGCTACTGCTGGGCTTTGTTGTAGGACTGATACAACGGGAAGCTGGGCACCGTGAGGGCAAATACAGCCTTATGTCCTCAGGGAGAGGCCTGCCCCTTCCTCAGAGAGGACACAGCTGGCCACACAGGCTTCTTAGAACCATAGGTGCCATATAGCAAGCAGGGTGGGTCTTGACAGGGGCGGGTCATATCTGGGGGCAACTCCTTGTGTGTGGCCAGGATAGGTAGTCTCTGCCTGCAGGAGAGTAGAGAGGTCCAGCTGAGGCCAGCCTGGCTGGACAGAACAGACCACAGGAACAAGGATGGCACTCTCAGCTGTCAGGAGAAATTACGGTAACTGTGGTTAGTTTACACCTGAGTCCTTATGGCAGAATTGTTCTACTAGGGTCTCTTCCTGCAATCTCCACAATGTCATATACTCACTCAGATGAAACTCCACCACAGGTGAGAGCCAAGCACCCAGAAAACAGAGCTGACATCCAAAGCCACACACCCGTGACTACAAGCCTCCACGTCCTTCCTGTTCTCTGTCACGAGGAAAATGAAGCATAGTTGTGAGCCCAGACAGAGCAGGGACACATACTGAGGTTGAACATGCTACATACACGCACAGGTCCCTCAGCTGGCCACTCATATGGTCTACCCACCCAGAAGGTGCCAGCCACCACTAGTGGGAGAATCTCGAGACAGGCTTCCTATTACTTCAGGTGGACAGACTAACAGACATCCTGACAGTCTGACAGAGCTCCATCTTCATGTCGGCCAGGAAAGGTAAGAGGTTTAACATACAGACAAGAGGAGGCGGTTTCTTCCTCCAGGGCTGCCAGGTAGCTAGTATACATGGTTACTATACAGCAGGTCGACATATTTAATTTAAATTGTCTTATGCTCTGGGCCTTCTGAAGCTGTTGACAGTGAAAGCTGAAGTCCACATGGGGTCCAGAGCCCCAGGGGATGAACTGTCCAGGGGTACTACGGAGCAGTCTGGGTAGAGGGAGGAGACCTCTGCCTCACCCACCCGGGCTCCGTGCCCACCCTGCTGGCCATTGCTGACTTTCAACAACACATTATCACCCAAGCACATCTTACAATAATCAAAGAGGAATTCAGAGCATGGCGACCTCATCCTTCTTGGGCTGCATCCAGGTCGATCTCCACCTTCCCAGAATCTTGGCATCTTCCCTGTCGGTGAGCAGGGCTGTCAGCAGCCTGCCTGAGGCACACGGAGCTTCTTTGCAACCCTCTTCCTTCCCACCCCCTCCTCCCTCGGGAACTCCACCTGTTACCCGTTCCTTCCCTCCCTCTCTCTTCTAAGATCTGTCTGATTATGCTCTTGGCTCTTAAGCAACTACTGAGTCTTTTCACAAATCTTTCTTATGTGGTCTCCCAAATGGCACCAGACAGAAGACGCCGTCTGTCCTCTTCTGCCGTTTCCCTTAAGAGCACTCTCTTCTTTGGCACCATTTATACCCCTGGCATGCCCAAGAACACTGAGAAAAGGGGTAAGCCAGCATCAGAGGTAGGAGCTGAGCCCAGACTTCTCTCACCAAGAACCCCGCAGTACGGCCTTTCTTCCCTCCTGCACTCTGCTTCTCTCCCCATCTTAATAAAGTGAGTCCAGGTGTCCTCATGCCTGGCTTCTGTTCCTCCTTGGAGCAATGGAGCATGGGAGAGTCATTGGGACCGCTGGGTCAGTGGAGGCACGGTCAAGCGAGGGGTCAAGAAAGCCAGTGTGCTGTCAACTCGTAGTGTCTCAGGATGTGTCCCCTCTCCAGGAGCTCTGTCTACAGAGAGCCTAGCCTAGCATGATCTGAGAATAGAAAGCACACAGCTGAACTTGGTTGCTGGGGAACCTGGGTTTTCCAGTAAATGCAGCACTTGGTAACTATGGGGACCCTGGATGAGCTCCTTCCTTACCACCCAGGCCACAGCAAGAAGCTGACCTGATATCATGGGCAGAGGCTGGAGGGACCGTGGGCAACTCTTGAGTGAAGGAATAGTAAAACGGACACACTCAACCCTTGGTACAAATGGTTATCAGGGTCTAGATCCCCTCATCCACAAACCACTTCAGGGTTTGCTTCCAAGGGAGCTCCTGTAGTGAAGAGGCAAGCAGGCCTGCATTTTGTCCCACCTGGCTCCCGCACGGCTAGCTTATACCCCGAAATAACAACACACAAATTGTATTCAT
>LOEQ01002466.1:74491-92765 GCA_001685075.1 Bramus lutescens
TTACCTGTCTGTCGAGATAGAAATCCTGCAATTATATATATATATATAGAAATTCTCCTCAGTGGACTATGAAACACCTCCTGGGGAGCTAAGTGGTCCAGATGCTAGGGGCAGGTACAGTCTTTTGGCACCCTGATCTTTCAGTGGGTCTCATCCGGCTGAACAAGGAACAATACTGTCAAGACAGCCTCAGACACCAGCCTAGGGCAGGGACTGCAGTGGGAAGAGGAGAAGCTGAGGCCCGGACTCTTCCTCAAGCTCTTTCTCTTTTGACCCCCAAAACAGAAGCCCACTCAGAGACATTCACACGCTATCTCCAACACGTGGTGGGGGTTGGGGTGGGGGCACCTGAAAATCCTGTCCTTTCCTTGATGAACTCTGTTCCCAAAATAAAGCCGGTAAACTCTGCCAGCGCTGGCATCTTCTCTCTGCAGTGAGCACCTCGCCTGGCAGTTGTCTTAAGCAGTTATTTCCAGGCTATAATTTTCACAGAAACAGTAGGGTGTGCCTGGCGGGAGATGTTTTCTACAATTGGAAAGGAAACAATGAGAAAGCTTTGGAACAAAAAACATTCAGTTTCTCACCGACAATTCAGGGTCAAGGCTAACAAAGACAGGCAAACTTGTCAAAGGAGCGAGGAGTCAGAAACTGTGCTTCAGAAGGCCCAGGAAGCACACAGCCTGAGCCACAGCTGGGTAAGAAGATAAGTCGGCTGCTAGAGGGGACGGAGAGCCAGTGAAGGCCTATAGAGGTCCAGGCGAGGAAGCCCAGAGGTCCCAGAAGTGACTGGAAATGGGGAGGAAAGATATGGGCACATGGAAGTCACCAGGATGTAACAGTGGCCAAGACAGAAGAGAGTCTTGGGATACCAGTACATCTCAAAGAGCTAAAAGGCACAGCCCAGGAGATGAGAAAAGCGCACAAAGGCACGAGGAATTCTGACATGAGGCGAAGACCTGGAGGGGGGGGGCAGCAGCGACTTGAAAGAGGCTCCTGTATTCATACTTAAGTCTCATGTGCCTGTAGGAAGAGAGAGGGGAAGCAGATGGAAGGAGGACCTGGGGGGACCCCACCCCTCAAGGCCTCTTTCTAGTGGCCCCTTTTCCCCCCAAACACAAGCACGACGAGTCACAAGCACCCTGAAGACTCTTTTGGTTAGTCTGAGCCAACATGAGGCCCAAAGCCACCTGTGAGGCCGATCCTGAGAAGGTTTGGAATCAACTCACAGCCGGTAAAGACAGGAAATAACTCCGGCTTTCTGCCAGGCTTCCTCTCTGACCCTTGAACTCCTTTTGGCATGAAGAGCAGGTGAGTATGAAGGACAACGGAAAGGCCTTTGATCTGTATACTAAACTAGCCCAGAAGCCTCATGTGGCTTAGAAGAGACATATCTGTATGCAGTTTCTAACATTTCTGAGTGTTGGCCACACACAGCCTCATCTTGCGATCAGCACACCATGATGCAGAATTCAGCTTTGGAAGTTAGGGCTCTTATTTGAACTGCTGGTTTCTTGCCCACTATGCCCATGACAATGGCAGAACTACAAGAGTCCATCCAGCACCTCAACTTGGCAGCTCTGGAATTTAACTGACTCTGGACTCCTTTGAGCAGTCCCCAGGCTCTCTAAAGGACACTGTGCTTCTACAGTGCCTTAGGATTTTCTAATGCTAGCTACTGTAACAAAAATATCGGTGGGCTACATGATAACCATTCACATTTGACCTTTGACCCATGCAGAGTGTGGCTACTGACCTCCTCCTCCTCAAACACATCCAGCTGAAAATCTGCATCAAGTGTTCCATTGATCAAAAATTCCCCATGAATAGCCTGCTGTTCTCTAGAAGCCTTGGTGATGACGCAGTTAAGTTAGTATGCTGCACACACTACAGTGACAGGTACCCAGAACCTGCCAGGGACCACGTATGATGTCCACACTACATACAGTGACAGGTACCCAGAGCCTGCAAGGGAGCACGTATGCTGTCCACACTACATACAGTGACAGGTACCCAGAGCCTGCAAGGGACTGCCTTCTTGGGTAATGGGTTAATCTGCTGCTCTTTCAGGGATGGTCAGCATGCATGGTGGCATTTTAAGCAGAGCCTTGCAGCAGGTGAGCCGGAGGCAGCAGTCACATGGCCGTCCTCAACAGTAAACTGTATGCAGCCATTATTTAACCCTGTACCTCCACATCTACCTCAACCGAACATGGCCTCTCTGCTGTGCATGTATTTTGGTAAGCTCTGCAGTTCATCTTTAGTTTTTTGGTTCTGTTTTTTCCAAATCGTCACAGACCTCCAAACAAACAGTCAAACTCTCACATGAGTGGATGTGCATCCAAGCCTGTGTTGCTCACAGTCTGTCACTCCGGGTGATACCCATGAGTTCTCCATCCTGCAGTCTGTCACTCCGGGGAATACCCATGAGTTCTCCATCCTGCAGTCTGTCACTCCAGGGGATACCCATGAGTTCTCCATCCTGCAGGGCATCCTCACTGGGAACTCAGGTACTTGTGGCTTCACACATTTTGGATAGGCCTGTAGGTTGTATGTGAGCACTCCAGACACATATGTGTCTAAAGGACAGACATTTTTTTGTCTCACAGGTCTGGGGAGTTTGAGGGTGAAGAATGACTGGAGGGAAGGGCCAAGCTTCATCCTAAAAGTGAAAAGGTGACCATGGGAGGAAGGCTAAGAGGAGCTAGCTTACATCTTAAATAAGCCAAGAGAGTCCTCCAGATTAAAAAAAAAATCCACATGAGGTGTTTTATAGGAAGACATTTGACATTTCCTTTCGTAGAAAAGACTACCCGGGAGCTAGATGGTAAAATTCACCTTTGTGAAAATTGCATTACTTCACCTGTGGGAGCCAATCAACTTTTCCAGCTCTTGGAATAAACATGGCTTCCTAGGAGTGGTCAGGAGTTTGCTTCCCATTCATTTGGCTGCTCTGCTCTTTCACACTTTCCCCAGGCACATGACAAATGCCTAATTCACCATCTTGCTGAGAAGCTGGGTGGCTGGGGCACGGGCACAAGTCACACAGATCTTCTTGAGTGGTAGCACTGGATTAGGGCCCCCACAGTCCGGCTTGTTTCCTGACATGAACACACTTTTGCCACTGGCCAAAACTTTAAAAAGAACAAACCTGGAAGAAGCTGGGGGACAGCAGTGTCTTGAGAGCACTGCACCCTTCCGTGTGGTTCACAGCAAATGGGGGGGGCATTAGTGTGTTGAGCCTTCTCTGCCTTTTGATAATCATTTCTGGTTTTGGTTTTCAGGGGCTAAAACTGGAGATCACTGTTATTTCCTGCATAGCTATGACATACATGGCCTACCAGATATATTCAGTCATGGGCTGCGCGCACCACAGGATACCAACGAATGTTCCTAACACAAACATGAGACGTTTAGTGTGATTTTGTGTGTTGGTGTGTGTATGCATGCATGAGCAAAAACATGGAGGCCAGAAGTCGGACATCTTCCTCAAGCACTGCCACATTTTTTTGAGACAAGATCTCTCGCTGAATTTGGAGGCTGCTGAGTTCCCTGGGTGAGCAGGCCAGCAAGCCCTGAGATCCTCATGACACCACCTCCCCAGCACTCGCTTTGCGTGGAGCATGGAATCGAACTTGGGCCTTCAAGTTTTCCTGGCAAGTATTCTACTGACTGAGTTATTTCCCAGCCTCGTGATGTGTGTGTTCTCAAGGTGTCTGCCAGCACCTACTGAGGCAGCAGTCAAGCTAGAACAGAGGGGACCTACAGTGGCATGTGGAAGCCGTTCTGTACCAGCTTTGCTATCCACAACACGTTCTTTCCCCAATGTGCTCGATGTCATCACATGGCAAGATTTAAATTGGCCATGCTCTCAATATTCACACCACAGGAATGAGGAAACTATTCAGGTCGGCACTTAGACTTTATGTGCTTTGGAGTGAGGCCCAAGGGTCGAGATTTGTTTTATTTGCTGTGGATGTGTGTGTGTGTGTGTGTGTGTGTGTGTGGATGTGTGTGTGTGTGTGTCTTTGTTTCTTTATGTACCTCGTGTGCAGTGCCTGCAGAGGCCAGAAGATGGTGTCAGAGCCCCTAAAGCTGGATATAATAGGTGGTTAAAGATGTCAAATGTAGGTGCTGGGAACTGAACCTGTGCCCTTTGCAATAGCAGTAAGCACTCTTAACTGCTGAGCCATCTACCCAGCCCCAAATACCTGGATTTGTACTAAGTGCTCTCCCAAGTTTCCTGGTCATCATGGACCCTCTGACTTTGAGCAGTTAATCTCCAAAACTTCTCACACAAATTCATATGAAGTCTGGTCAGAGAGAGTTGGTGTAGGGGTTATTCTCAACTCCCATGTCCCAGGAGCTCCTTCCTGGGCAGTGACCCATATCCCAGACACAATGGCAGGACTGGTGGTACCCAATCAGGGGCTGGGGCATCTCTGTGTCACTGTTGTGAGAGTGGCTGGTTAGGACCTCAGTTTGGGGACAGGTTTCAATGCGTGAGGCAAGGTCTGCTTCATGTCATTTTCTCCTCAAAACGGTTTTCTATCTTCAAAAACAGTACAAGAAGCTTGGCCAAAGCCACACAACCTGAAGAAAACCCTGCCAATGCAATGGTGTTCCGTCAACTCCAGATGGAGTAAGTCACACTTTAAAGCAGAGGTAAGGGCCTGAGGTGGGAGCCCACCTGGCCACTGTGCCCATGGCCACCTACTTTCATGGAGATGGCCCACCCACCTGCTGGGATTCCAGAGACTGACTCTGGAATTTCTCCACCAGAAGTCATGAGGGGTTATTCTCAAGATCATTGGCTCTCCCCAAAGCACCCCAAGCCTGGCTGACTCAGGATGCATTCCTCCCATGGCCTCCACCCAAACCCTGCTCTCCCAAAGCACCTGGCAGCAGCAACACAGTGTTCAGCCCAGCTGTGACCAGGCCGCCTTGGGACAGCTTGGTCATTTCTCCCTGTCTGATAGCCAGGTCCCACCCACCATTCGAATCCAGAATGAACTGTCTCTCAGTGATTCTAAAGCATAGCCATCTGGACCTCCGTGGGAGTTATTAGATCCTCCACAAGGGCTGATCTTAAGGAGAGCAGACAGAACCCAGAAGACTCAGGGAGCAGGGCAGGAGGAGAGAAACTGGGACACTCTGGGAGAATCTTTTCAGAGAATATTTCTAAGCCACTCCCCCCCACCATACACACAGTCCCTGTATTAGCTTTTGAATAACTCCTGGACAAATAAGGTATAGAACAGATAGACAGAAGAAAATAGCTATTGAAACTGAATAATGAACACATGGGTGTGGTTACAATTCTTCTTGAATTCTGCCCATATGTGGCCTTATCTATAATAAGGCACAGAAGCCTTGGTTGTTCACATCCTGCCCCCCCTCACTCAACATGCAAACATGTATTTACTGTTATTTTTTTTTTCAGATCAGGAAGCCTACAGCATGCCAGGTATGTCCAGCAGTAAACAAGGCCATCATGGGCCCTGTTTTCATGAATTCACACATGAACTGAGGGGAAGCAGACAAAGGTGACATGTGAATAAATTCATAAGACTATTTCAGGCGGAGACAGCCATGAAACAGAGCAGCAGGAACAAGGGAGTCGTGAGAGGCCTCGATGAAGAAGGGACACGTACGTAAGGGACAGCAGTGAATCATGGGGGTGGGGGAAGTGTTCCAGGTGAACCTCAGGTAGAAATGCACTGAGGGGTGCACTTGGGGACTAGGGGGTGAAAATGAAGCCAGGAGATGGGAGGAGGTGGCAGGGTGGGGAGGGCTACATGCATGTGGTACCCAAAGGCCCCCCTGGGAACATGTGTTACTCTAGCAGGAGGGAAGGAATTCTACAAGACACAAGTGTGCAGTGCGCACAGGAGCCTTTGAGGACTAGGAACCATGGCTAGGAACAAGGCAGAGGAATGACCATTTGGACCCAGCTGGTGGCAGGGAGACAGATGGGGTGCTCAGGCACCAAGGAAGAGGATTTTCTTGTGGACAGGGTGAAGGAATGTGGAAAGAAAAGCCAGCCCAGAAGCACAAAAGAGATCCCTGGTTGGAGGGTTGACCACACAGTTGGGTGAAAAAGGATGTTGAGGGCTTAGACTTAAGGCCTGAGGGTGAGCTAGGGAAGGTGAACAACAGGGAAACCACGCCCAAAAGTCAGCAGGAGGCAGTCCACAGACCTTGGGAGACTTCAGAGCGGCCGACCAGATGGTGTCAAGTTCCGGAACCAGCTACTACCCTCCTCAGTAACCCATGGGTCAGAAGTTCAACTAAAAGGGCATAGCCAACAGTACACAAACACAGGATTTTCCCATCACCACCACCACCACACGCAAGGGCTTCGAGGGTCAGATGCCCTGCCAGCCTTCGGCCTCAGCTTCCTCCCACAACACACACACCTTCCCCCACCTCCACATTTGTATGTGTTTCTTTCCCTGGCCTCAATAGACAAATGGTAGCAGTTCTTAGACTTTCACACATTTTAGTTGCCCCGAGGCTTCCATCCACTATAGCCATAAGCAGCTCCTGTCCTCACCACTACTGCCCCACACTCTCCTTAGCTCTTGGACAACGGTTATCCTGGCTGGCCCATCCCATGGGCTTGGACTGGGAGATGAGAGGGACATGAGGCATGTCCACCTGTTGGGGGCTTGAAGAAAGGACTATGCCCCTTTCTCCTCAGGTCCTCCTGGGAGTTCCTCCTCTTTCAGGATATCCAGGCAGCTCTAGGCTCCTGGGGTCCCACTGTGTCCATGGCTTGCCCCCGGGATGTCTCTGTGCTTGTCACTTTCCTACAAACGGGCTTCTAAACAGAATAGTGATGCACTGACTGTCACTGGGAACACTGAAGGCTTGTCATCACATTCCAGGCTGGTGCCAACAGCATCTCATGTCCTTGATCGTTTGAGGCAGGGGGTGTTGCTGGACCTCTTGAATCTCCAGGACCAAGAGGGCAGGGCAATGCCTGGCACAAGTCTCCAGAACCCTGGAGGTTCACAACTCCCCTCTTCTTCTTGGTTGCCCCGTTCTTAGTTAGTCACCGCCCTAGAGAAGCTGCCAGCAGAACAGCCATATTTATTCAGGTGACAGGTGTGATGGGCAGGGCTCGAGCCTCAGAGAGACCTGGAAAAGAAAGGGCAGCAGTCAGTTCAAAGAGAGCGACTCTTAAGAATGAAGGTGGGGAAGCTAGCTCAAACACACCTGCACTCAGTCAGGCCCGCTCACCCTCAGAGCAGCTCCCACCAGCCACTAGTGTGGCCAGCTGAGAGACTGCTGCAGGGACCAGTCACCTGTCAGACATGGTTGACACTCCCTGTGTCCTGTGATAGCATGGCTCTACCTCCCAGAGAGGAAGGCGCAGGCTTCCCTCTGTAGGCGAACTGTCTGAGAGTGGATGGGCCCAGAGATGGCTGACTCTACGAAACCTGGGCAGACTCGCCTCCTACAGAGGCGTTTCTGTTGGTCTGTCTGGTGGGCACTGAATGTTTCTAAGCTAGTACACAGTCTGGAATGGCCTGGGATCTGACACATGCATCGTCAGCACCAACACCCTCCTCACTGTCACCGTCATCAAGCCTAGGACGGCATGTTTACCCGGTCCTAGTCACTTTGCTGGTGCAATTGTGTCATCCTGGACTCCTCAGAGCGGCTCATGAAATAAATGCTAACGCCTTCACTCCACAGAGCCAGAAACCAAAACTGGGCACCAAAGCGCCACATGTCAGCTGGCGGGGTGAACCTCTCACGGCTCCCCAGTGGTGACAGTGACAGGGACCATCTGGAGGCAACAGCCCATTCTCTACAAAGCTGGGTAGGCCACAGGACAGCTCCCTGTGGATGTCATCTGCATGCCGCCAAGAGTGCCTGGCAGCCCACAAGTCCAGTCTAGCCACCCTGGCCATACTAGCCTGTATCACGAGCCACCCTTGGCTCCCTCTGGCTGCTGAACGTGCAGTCAGTCCAGACACAAACCCGCTCTAATCTGCCTGATACCGTGGAATCAGCTAGATGTTTGGCAAAGTTGGAAAAACAGAACTTGGCCATCAGCCACCGCCAGTGCTGGGTTTGAATCCCGGCTATCTCATACATTACTCTTGTTAAGTACAGGTAAATTACCCAGCTCCTGCCTCTCTATTTCCTAATCCAGAAAATGGGGATAATATCACCCTTGAAGAGTTAGTAGAGGGACTAGGTAAGAGCAATGGGATGATTCACATAAGAGTCTTAACATACTTCCTCAAGCACAATAGATATGAAACAAATGGACAGAAAGGAGAGAGAGAGAGAGAGAGAGAGAGAGAGAGAGGAAGAAAAGAAAGAGAGAAAGAAGGAAAGAGCAATTTGATCAACCCTGAGCCTTTTTTACATCATCAAATCCATGAACCAGACTAGTCTGACAGCCAAAAATCCCAAACCTGTAATTTAAGCCAAAGAAAGACACTTCCAGGTCTCGGATCTCTCTTCCCTAAAGTAGGGATGTTGCCGCCATCCCACCCACTATTTAACAGAGGGTGTGTGCTGCTGGGGTGTGAGGAAAATATTTAGAAAGCTTCCAAGTGGGGCTGCGTGGGATGGGATTAGAGTTGCCATCTAACTCTGACTCCGCCCATCTAACCCAAATGTTCTGGTTCTGGTTAACGTGGGCCTGGCCTTGAGGAAACTCACAGAAGGAGAAGCCAAGCCTTTCCCCCTGGCAGGCACCTTCAGAGGCCCTGCCACACAGCAAAGCTGCCTGCATCCTCGCTGGAGTCTGCACATCACAGCCTAGCCTGGACTAGTATGTGCGTCATCACTGAGGCCCCGGCCTTCTTCACAAACTCAAGCAAAGTCCAAAATGGGACATGACAGTCAGAACACTAATCAAACGGAGCAAACTGATGCACACATTACTGCGTGTCTTGGTGGGAACTTTTGCAAGAGCCCAAGGCTGCTGCACGAGGCACTGCACAAGGCTGCCTCCACGGGTGCTCAGGTTTCCACAACACTGCCCTGGACCTTTGGGGGCTGGAACACAGCAAAGAGATACTTGGGGGACACTCAGAAGAGAAGACACATGTGAACACGGTCATGAGGTCCTCAGTTCACTGTGAGGTGTCAATGCCTCAAAGGAGGACACCCAGGGTGACCGAGGAAGAGTAGAGGGAAACATGGTCAGGTGGAGAGTCAAGGAAGGATTTCTCGAGGAAGGACATTTGAACCGAGAAATGAACCAGGTCAAGGTAAGGAGTGGGACAAATGCCAGGCAGCGGAACTCGCCCAAGGAGAGTGACAGGCACTGCTTTGTGGAGCCCAGCCAAGTTGATTACTCTGTGGTGGGATGAGGGAACAGGCTGGGCACACTGAGCAAACATGTGGCTCTCTGCCCTCAGGCCCAGGTACCTGCACCCAAGATAAGAAAACGGCACACGTGGGCCCAGGGAGAGCTGCAGAGTGGTCTGTGGACATATCACAGAGACCTTCTGGCTGGGAAGGGGGCACAAATGAACATTGCTAAGCGGTGATTGACGGCTTCAGGGATGCCATGAGCATCCACTGTAGACTTCCAGCAAGCTGCTGCACACCCCAGGCTTCTCTTTCACCAGATGAAACAGCTCTGGCCTGCACATCTGCCTCTGCTATTTTTGCCCATGGGCTCTGCCTAATACTAAATATTACCACCTTGCTCATGGCTCACTGTGAATGGCATTTTCATAGCCTTGTCTATAATAATTAACTGTCTTGAGGTCTTTTATGTCTCAGCGTTGATGGGAGTGACAGGGGCTGTCAAAAGTGATGAATAAGCCAAGCAGGTTCAGTCAAGCAGTGGCAGGACTAGAGCCAGCCGGGATGACTGAAGGTGCTGGACAGCATTTCTCCCAGTGTGCTCCACTTTGACTGACTGGTGTTCCGTGAGAAAGGGGCTCCCAGGTCAAGTTAGTTTAGGACACACTTCCTGAAAGGGTGTTGAATGGCCTTCCTGGCTTTGGACCTTCTCAGCCCCTCCTGTGTGCAGACAGCACTGAACCCCAGCCCCCAGCCCCTGCATGGCCCATACTCTCCACTGCAAGAGTAAGAGACATTGCATAGCAGAGTCTGGTTATACAAGTCTATAACCTCAGCCACTCTCTGGAGACTGAGACAGGAAGATTTCTGGTCAAGGCCAGCCTGAACTATTTAGTGGTACTGTCTCTAAACAAAACAAAACAAACAAACAACAACAAACCCAAAGGATCTGGTGTAGAGGGGAGTATATCTCAGTGGTAAGCACTGCCCAGCATATACAAGGCCTGGGCTCGATCCCCAGTGCCACAAAGAGAAAGGATAATGCCTCCTACTGCCGCTCATAACAAATGCTCATAATCAACTTCTGCCAAAGAGGTGTGCTCTCACAGTTTGGAGGGCAAAAATTACTAATTAAGGGGTTTGGCAGGGTCCTGCTCCCTCTGGAGGCTCTGAGAAGGGTTTCTTTCATGTCCCTTCCTAACCTGCAGTGGTGTCCAGCAGCTGGTGACATTCCTCCGTATGTTGATATCCCTGCCTTCACCTTCCCCGAGTCTGGTCTTCACAAGGCCTGTTGACATCCCATCCCAGTCCAGTGTCACCTCACCTTAACTTGGCTACACCTGCCCATATCCCATGCCAAATATGATCACAAGTCCCAGAGAGTCAGGACTTGGACATCTGTTTTGGGGAAATAGGGGTATTAATAAGCCCACTATGGATTAGAGAGGCATGGTAAGCGGGAAGAACCAGGGGGCTCAGCACAGAAGACTGTGAAACCAGGATCTGTCTCTGTAACCTTGGAGGGAATTTCCAAAGGTTCTCCAGGCTCGTCTTTGGTGTCTGTGCTGTGTGCAGAAATCCTAACACCAAACATGGAGGGTAGCTGTACAATCCGAGCTTGTAAAGTCTACATAAAATCAGAGCCTAGGGTCCCAGTAAGTGCAATGGGATACAGTCAGATTAGTTCTTCGGATAAAAACAATTAACCCTTTTCTGTGTTGATGCTAAAATTCCTTCCCCAAGCAGGACGGGGCAACATATAAACAACATCTTCCCCTCCTTCTCAGATCCCAATAACTGACTGAGGTACAAGCCTACTGAAGTTCACCCCAGGGAACCCATGAGTTTATCAGGGTTAAGAGCAGAGTGGTTACAGGCTGCCACACTAGAAGGTCTGCATGGGTGATAGCTCCCCATGGTGACACAGACAGAGCCCCTACCCTAGTCCTTCCAGAGTCCCATATACTCTAGCCCCTCTCCAAAACCCTGAGACAGTGTGCAGTTAAGGCAGAATTGCATACAACTGGCTGGAAGAAGGCTGGATATGCAGGCGGCCAGGGGCCCATGACCCTCCCCTTCCTTCTATGGGAGGAGGAAAACAGCCAACAAGCTCAGCTCTGATGATTTGGGGGGGTGGGGCAGGTCCAGGTGAACTTCTGAAGATGGTGGCCATTTGTCTGCAAGGACAGTCCTCAAGAGCGTGGGACACAGGTGGGCAGGAACGAGGCTGTCATTTCCATCTTGCTGGGTCTGATCTTGAGTGCATCTGAGGAAATCTCCCAATAGCCCATCTGGCCAGATGTGGAGCAGCCGTAGACCAGGTAAAGATTTATGGGGGAACATCAAATGTGGGCTGTCTGTGCGTCTATGTCAGTTCAGATACCATCATTAGACATCAGACAAGTTACCAAGAGTTTGGGGAGCCTGTTTTCTTCTCAGTGTAGGAATGGCATTTCCCCACTGAAATCCCTGAGGGTTAATAGGAGGAACAAAGTAAAAATCCAGACAGGAGCTTTATGGTGTGCAATTCCCTGTCCAAAGTGCGCGTGTGGAATGGGTTATTCTATCCCTCGGTGTACTGCTCGCAGTGGGTCACCAAGTCCCTACATCAGACTTGCTTTGGGGACAAGGTGTGTGAGAACAAGACAGAGATGATTTTCCATAACTGTCAAGACACTGAGCCTCAGCTTGGGACCCCATGTTGAGTCATCCTCAGCCTGTGTAGCCTTGACTTTCGGTGACAGAGATGGTCCAGGGTAGGAGGCAGTGCAGTCAGCTGATCAACCAGGCCAGGCATCCAGGAACAGTCACTGGGAGGTCTTGACTGGAGTCAGATGACCAAGTGCTAACACAGGTGACTCTGCCCATCTCTGCCAGAGCTGGGAACACGTAGACATGGGGGAGGGGTGAGTCCCCAGGTGATCGTAGCGCAGGTGCAGAGGAGAGCATCCCATCACAAACCTGCATGCAGGAAAGGGTCCCGGCAGAAACTACTTTAAAGGCAGGAATGTGAGTTCCTTGGGGCCTGGCTCCTGTGATTTATGAGGCTTGTGATGCCTCAGCCTGCACCAAACCTACCTCAAAAGCTAGAAATAGGGGCAGGTCTGGCCTCCGGGCCACAAAGAAAATGCAGAAACACAGGTACTATGTGCAGGTGTGTCTCCAGAGCCCCAGAGGAGGGGGAGTTGGCACAGACCCATGTGCACCGTGCCTAAGGGGACTTCAGAACTCCCTCCCAAACGGCCTGTGCTTCTACCTGTTTCCATACCAGCATGGGGGGGGGGCAAACATCTGTGCCAGCAAAGAAAACATTTCCAACCAGGGACCCCCCCCATCAGGCACAGGGTGAAGCCTTAGAAGGCCTCAGAAGAGTGTGTTGGGCTTGAGGACACAGGCATGAGTATCAGCTCGCTGCTGTGGTCTGAGGCAGGCTGCTTCCCTCTGCTGCTTTCCATGGCCCTACTCAGTGTCTCCTGCTCCGTGCATCCTTGCAGCACTGAGGTTCATATTTCAGCCAGTTCCATTTCCCAGCTACCTGCAGGACACGTGACAAACACTGGTGGAGGCCCCAAGATCACAAAGCGATTGTGTATGGGTCCTTGGGCCCGGAGAGTTCCCTCTTGCTCTGCCTTCTCATGGCTTTGCAATCCCCTCAGGGTCTCTAATTCTTCATGAGACAAAACAAGGTCTCTGTGGGTGCCACCCCACTAGGTGCCTGTGAGTGTTGCAGAAACCTCTGCTCACTCAGCTGACCACCACGCTTGCACACACAGTTTCCAGTGCTATAGAAACCCCTGCTCACGCAGCTGGCCACCACACTTTCACACACACTTTCCAGTGTTATAGAAACCCCTGCTCATGCAGCTGACCACCACGCTTGCACACACACTTTCCAGTGTTATAGAAGCCCTTGCTCACGCAGCTGGCCGCCATGCTTGCACACACAGCTTCCAGTGTTGGCTACTGACACTGGTTTTCAAAAGTCGTAGTTTGTGTAAAATGAAAGCTCAGACCTTAGGTGCTGCTGAGAACTAACTATGGTCCCTGCATAGCCACCCCCAGAGCCAGCTAGCAAGGTTAACCGCTTGCAGTAACCCTAGAAAGCCCCCTGGAGACCTTTCCAGTCAAGCTCAGGTCCCGGTTTGCTTCTTTATTGCGGCAATAAACATGACCTAAAACAACTTGGAGAGGAAAGGATGCATTTGCCTTACACGTAACAGTCTATCATGGTAGGAACTCAAGCAGGAACCTAGAGGTAGGAAGTGAAGCAGAGACCATGGAAGAAGGTTGCTTACTGGCTCACTGCCCTGGCTGGCTCAGGCCCACCTGCCTGGAAAGAGCACCACTCACATGGGCTGGACCCTCCTACATCAATTAGCAATCCGAAGCACAGGCCAGTGTGAAGGAGATAATTCCTTAACAGAGGCTTCCTCTCCCCAGGTGTCAGCTGACAGCAAAGATTAGACCTCACACTGCCTGCTTGTCCAAGAGTCCCTTGCTCTTCTGAGTCCCAGCACAATGGACAACTGTACCAAGTAGCATCCCCCATCCCCAGCCCAACCCTATTCTTCCGTCTGGAGTTTTGGTCTGTTTTTTAAGGTTCAGGTATTTTTAGTTTGTTCTTCTCTCTTAGTGCATAGGGTCTTACTAAATATTTTTTTATTCTGTTCCTGTTGATAACCATTTGATTTGTCTCCAGTGTGGGGCTGTTATAAGTTCCCTATAAACACTCCTGTAAATATTTTTTACAGGCATATATTCCCACATCTTATTAGTAATAACTAGGATGAAATCACAGGGCCATATTATAGACATAATGTGTTATATAAAAATATTTTTCAATAAAAATTAAACTATATATTAAACAAGAAATTCCTGCATTATTTACGTGTCTATTGCTGTGATAAAATCCCATTACAAAAGCAACTTCCCGGAGCACTGATCTGAGCTTATGATTCCAGAGGGCTAAGAGCCTATCATGGCAGGGAGACAAGGCAGCAGACATGTTGGCCAGAGCAGGGAGCTGAGAGCTCCCATCCTCAACCACAAGCATGAAACAGAGAGAGCAAACTGGAAGAGATGGGAGACTTTAAACTCTCCAAGCCTGCCCCAGTGCCATGCTTCCTCCAGCAAGGCCACGCAGCCTCCTAAGCCTCCCCACACAGCACTACCCACCAAGTGCTCAGATGTCCAAGACGAAGGAGAACATTCTCACTGCAACCACCACGCAGCCAAACTGCTTTTGAAAACAATCCTACCATTTTACAATCTCACCAGCAAGACATCTGAGCACTAGCGGTTGCACATTCCAGCACTGCGTATGACCAGTCCCTTGGTTTTCAGTCACCCTGTGTTACCTCAGCGTTGAATGCGGGTCACCGGCCACTGACGAGGCCAAACATCTTTCCTGTGGCTGTGGTCACTTACACGCCTGCTTATGTGGGGCCTGGGCTTTCATTTGTAAACTTGGCTTGTTTGCCGTTCAGTGTTAATCTCTCTGTGGAAGTCTTCGTTTTGCCTATGACTAGACCAGTCTGCCTCTAGGCGTGAGGAACTGCCTAAACCATGCAGTCTTCCGAGGAGTCAGTACAAAGGCCCTAAGGAAGAAGCCAGGCCTCAGGCCCCGGCTCACAGCACAAGTGCCTCAGAGATTTTCTAGCTATGTGTGACTGGCAGTGCATTCACTTTCTTGTGGAGCCTTTCAGTTTGTGCTTTTTGTGTCTTGCTCAAGAAAGCTTTGCTCCCCCCGGGGCTGGGAAACTAGTGAAGGATTTTGCTTGTTTTCTGGAAGCTTTTTTGTTTCCAGGCTTTATATTCAGACTTATGATCTACTTGCATTGCTATTTTTTAAATTGTGGTGGTGCCATAAACACCAAGGTAACACCTTGGTTCTTTGCAAGATTAGACCCGACTTGAACCTCAGGCTAAAGACATCATTTCAGTCCCAAGAAAGGCCTTTTGTCAGCACCATGGCTTTGACCCATCCACGGAGATACTACTGACTGACTACAGGGCACACGCGGTTGGTTTCACAACCACTAGTCAAACAAAATGTTTCCTCCCCTTCTGGATCCCCCACAGGAATACCAAGATTCCAGGTATATTCACAAAGTCTGATGGTCACTGGGTGGCCCAACAGTAGCCCAGGAAGCCATAGCATCTCAGTCCAGGCTTAGCATAACCACCAGGAGGAGATGCTGAGGATTCTGGGAACCCCAGTCTCCAAAGTAGTGGCTTTCCAGGTCCACTAAGCTGACAATTGGGAAGAAAATGTGATCGATTTCACTAGATACTGCCAGCTCCAAGGACATCAAGGCCTGAAGCAGAAGGGCTCAGAACAGCAGGTGTGGGGACACACTGGTGTGGACAGAGGCAGTGTAAGGATGTGAGGCGGGCTTCTCATGATCCGGAAGCTGTGGTCCTGAGAACAACTGCTGCCAGCCCAGCCTGGCACCTAGAGGCCAGCAAGTCATGTTCCTGCCACTTGCAGAATACTTGGAGATGGCTTTCCTGGCCCAAGGCTGATCCATGTCCCAGGGAAGTGAGGCCTTGCCTGTACCTCAGCACCCTGAGAGCCCTGCTGGCTCTGCTTGCATACTGATACACCCCTTGTCAACCACTCATAAGACAGGGACCAAACACTAGAATCCTGGCACTGCTGCTTGGGACTCCCAGATGAGCAGAGCTTGGTGGCTCTCACACAGGTTCCAACTCAAAGGGGAACAGGATATCACGGCTAGTGAGCTGAGTCTGGGCAGTCTGACTGCAGAGACAAGAGACAGCCCATGGCCAGTGGTCCAGAGGGTCCTGGCTATGCCCTCGGTGGCCTGAACACAATGTGCTCAGGTCTCAGATGGACTCCAACTTAAAACATGGTGACTGCCACTTGGTATGAAGCAGGAGCACTAGCTGAGTCAAGCTGGGCCACAGGGGATGGCCTTGTGTCACCTCCTTCCTCAGAGGAAGCATTACCTTAGGTGACCTGTGACATTCTGGGTTCATCTGTGACTTATGCGTTTTGAAAAAGCCAAGTTTCTCCTCGCTGCGCCTCTTTCAAGAGAGTCATCTGAGCATCACTTATAACTCAAATAATTCTGAGTGTCAATTGTGTGTCTTTAATGAGCCCAGAAATTTTCATAATTATCTATTTTTTCCAAAGACATAATTATAGGTTAGAGTGCATGCTACAGACAAGACATTTAAATAGAGCTTTTCACACACTTAGGCATTCTGCTTCTCCTTTCAAAAAACATTTTTAAGAAGGTTTCCAATTATCCTTCTCTTGCTTTTCTTTCTTCCTCTGAGGTAAACACTGGGAGGCAAGACAATAATTGTCCCCAGGCAATGAGTGCCCCGTGAGGCAAGACAATAATTGTCCCCAGGCAATGAGTGTCCCGTGCCTGGGGAGTGTACCTAGCCTAAGGCCATGGCCCTGCTCCTCCAATTCAGATCCATCTACTGTAGGTCTGCAGCGAGCACAGAGGTGAGAGGCACTGTCTTGTATTGGAAGCCAGGGTTAGACCCCAAGCACTCTGGGTGTCTCTGATGGGCACAAGGGAATGAATAAACTAGTCTCTGGCTGGTATCAGGGTCAGAGTCTGTACCCAGTGACAACCCAGGACCTCATTAGCTCTGTGGCATTAGAACTGGCAGGTGGAGGGGCCTGACAGACAGGACAGGGAGACTGCCAACAAGTCTTTCTGGCTGAGACAAGTGTTTGGCCCATAAAGGGGCAGTGATCATATAGACCTTACAGAGACCCCCTGCAGCTCTCTCCTGGAGTGACAAAATGATGGTCTCCCCCTATTTCTAGAGCTTTTAGGCATGTGTTTACTTCTGAACCCAATAACCCATGTCCTGAGGAGACATTTGGGGAAGAAGCAAACACATGTGGCCAGCTTCAGAGAGCCAGTGCCCAGAGACCTCTGTTCCCAGCTGGGGTCCAAGAGGAATCACATCAACCTCCAGCACAGGCAGTGGGAAGAAGATGACAGCACAGCTGCCCAAGGTTGGGGGCCAGCCAGAGAGAGGCCCTGTGGGTGGAGGGTGTCCAGTCATGTCCGGCAGAGGCTCTGGAAAAAGTGCAAGGCAGTTCAGGCAAGACTTCGACATACCAGCCGCAGAAAGCCCATGCCCGGTACAGCCCAGCACCCCACAAAGCATGCTGGGAAAGAAAAGGAGCCTCTGGTCCAGGAGTCCTACCAAAGACCTTTTCATAATTGCACGCCAACTGACAACAGCCTCTTGGCCTCTTTGCGGACTGAAAGGCTTACCGTCTTGTAGGTCTTGCATTCTTGGGAAAGACAGGGTCTGATGACAAGAAAAGAAAAGGTATCAGATGATTTCAGATATGTCAGAAGAGAGTGGTTCTGTGGGGACAGCATCTGTGCAGAGGGACATTTGACCTGCACGTGACATCAGCAGCTCTCCCACAAGACTTTAAGGCAGAAGGACAGGCTGGTACAACCACCCACAGCAGTGTAAAGCATGGCTCTGTGGAACAGAAAAATGCCAACTGTGAAGATGGCCGTACTCTGCTGGATAGCTGTGTGCCCCACCTTCTGAGAACGTGGAATTTCATAGCGAGGGGCCCAGGAAACCTCTGGGGAGTTCAGTTCTGAACCATTCTCCTGTCTGAGCAAGGGTAGTGGGGGAGACTCTGGCTCTTAATATTGTTCATAGCTGTCTCTGGCAGCCTTTAAATCTCTAAATATATAGCAAGTGTCCTGGCAGATGAGCGGGCCTTATCCTCAGAGACCAAGACAAAGGCCATTCGGACAGTTTCTACCTCTGCAGACTCCCCCACCCAGCCTGTGTGGGTGGACACATCTGTGTACTCAGTGGTTCAATAAAAAGCCTTCACAACAGCACACCAGGCTGCCCTGGAGACACGGTGCATTTCATCCAACTGCCAAGAATCTCCTTGAAAGTCTCCCCTGCCTTGGTGAGGGGCCAGCCAGTTGCTCCTGCCCTCTGTTATGGCTGTCTGGCTTCC
>LOEQ01002466.1:100286-110710 GCA_001685075.1 Bramus lutescens
TGCTTAAATGAATACAATTTGTGTGTTGTTATTTCGGGTGTAAAGCTAGCCGTTAAGGAGCCAGGTAGGATGAAAACCAGGCCCGCCTGCCTCTTATATCACTACAGTTGTACATGTGAGCAACAGAATATTAGTCTGTCACAAAAAGGATAGCATCCGATCATCACAAGGGTAAAACTGGAAGATATATACTCAGTGAAATAAGTAACTCACAGAAATCAAAATATTGTGGAACCAGCAAGATGGTCCAGTAGGTAAAAGCCTGAGCCTCTAAACCTGAGGACCTGAGTTTGATAACTGGCACCTACATGGTGGAGAGAATCAACTCCCATGAGTTCTGACCTCTATATGCCATTACATATGAAACACACACACACACACACACTTTTAATGTAAAGAGATATGAAAGTAAAGGCTGCTCACAGAAGCCTAACAGGTCTCTCCCACCACCCAGAAGCATAAACCTCTGCAAAGGGACATCCCAGGTCAGGGCTCTGAAGCCAGAGGTCATGGCCATCCACTACCTGGGTGCTGACAACGCAAGAAAGATGTTGTTGTCTTTTCTTTCTTTTCTATTTCTAAAGCCAGAGGGACATTCAGGGGTCAAGCCAGGCTGTGAACAAGAAAGGGTTCCTGCAGGATTTCTCTCTCTGGGCCATCCACAGGGATGTTTCCAAAATCCAAGATTAGGGAGGAACCTTGGGCCTTCAGGGGAAACCCACACTTCCATTACAGAGGAATGGAAAGTATGGTGTGGAAGGTCTTCTGGCCATGAGCGCTGGGAAATGATAGGACTGACCCTTCCATCAGGCCAGTTTCTGGGAAGATACTGGAAGCCTGCCCCTGCCCCGCNCCTGCTGCTGCTGCTGACCACCCAGCCCGTCAGCACATACTTGGCAGGTAAGTTTCTTCCAAACCAGAATTGCTGCCTTCACAAACTGCCAAGCCTTTGCTTCTAGAAATTTCTTCCTAGAATTGAATTGTTCCAAGAGCAGAATTTCTCAAAACTGCTCAGTCATCAAGAATGCTAATTGGCCAAAGGCGAGGTTGGGTGCAGAGGTACTTCCTGGCTTCTCAGGGTGGAGGGTTGGGGGACAGTAAATGCCAATTCCGGTCTTGACCCCATGTAAAATGTCTTTATGAAGCTTGAATCTTCAGTTGCTAGAGCCTGCCTTGTTCCCAGACCGCTGGGCCTCTGCCCCCTTTGCACTCCATTCCTGGGCCAGCGCTGATCCCACACATGGTACTGTCTCGGTTCCTGCTCAGCTGATAGCGATGTGCATTATCACAGCTAGGCCTGTAGAGACCTGACGCGGATCCTATGAAAGCAAGCAGTGTCAGCAGTGTGGGGATTTCTTGGTCTACCCTTCAAGAACTTCTTCAAAAGGACATCAGTTCTTAGGAGCAGCTGCAACCAACCAGGGACCGGACTTTGTCTCTCTCTCTGCCTCCTCCCACTCAACCATAAAGGGATTTCGAAGTAGCAGGGTGGGTAACTAGTGATCGCAATAATCATCCTAGCAAAGTCGGCATGCTGTGTCTCACATGAGATCATGGGTAGACTCACATGTTTCATATGAAGGACTGTTGGGACAAACTTTGTTTAGATACCCTAACCCATGCTCCAGTCTGCATTACTTCTGTCTGTCGTAGAAGGAGACATTCACTGGGCCATTCTGAGGACCACAGAATATTTTCAATTGTAGAAAAATTTTCATTGGGACCCACATTTATCTCCCATGATTGATAAATGGAAACTATAGGTTAGTGGAGTTCCTTGTTCACACATAGATATGCACACAAATACAGCCATCATGCATGTACATACATAAAGAAACACACATGCAATTCCCATGCCTCATCCTTGACCAAGTCAGAAAATACCAAAAAATTACCTTAACAGTGAGTGAGACCAGAAAGGATGGAGTCACAGAATTAGACTTCAGCTGAGAGCTGATCACGGGTGCCTGGACCTGGGACCAGGAAGAACCTACAGCCAGCCAGGACAGAGCTACAAGTAGCTCATGCTTCTCCAAATCAGAGTCAGAGAGCCTTCTGCAGGGTACCAGGCAAAATACTGAAGGTGGGAATCAGTCTTCAACTAAAAGTTGTTCTGGCCTCAAGTTATAATTCTTCAACGGAAGGCACAAAAGGATTAACTTGGCTCTAAGGACGTTAAGTGAGTTCCAGAACAAAGTTTAAGTAGTACAGCACCCTCACCCAGTGTCTGGCATCCTGGAATGGTCTGCGCATTATCAAGGGGCAAAATTCAGTCAACACCAACAAACCCAGACATGATGCAGGTGGCAGAATTGGTAGACAAAGAGGCATAACCTTATCAGCACTTTTCCCCTGTGCTCCAGGAGTTGCAGCGAGGTACAGAGTGAAAAGAGGGCACATGCAAGATGCCAAGATGGCCCACACTGAACTTCTAGATGAAAAATACAGTCTTTAATGAATAGACATGCTGGATAAGGCCAACAGAAAAGGCCCCGCAGGGCAAGGGTTATAACTTGCCTATGTGTGCCAGGCCTAAGTTCATTCTCTAGTACTGGAAAGAGGTGCAAAAAGAAAGACTAGCGAACTTGAAGACACACTCACTGAAAGTATCGAAAGAAAAGCAGAGGGGGAAGGGACTGGGGAAAAGGGCAGCAAGCAGAAAGCTGTGAGATAGCTTTATTGGTTGAGGATATGCAACTGTAGTCCCAGAAAGACAGCAAAACAAAACAAACAAATGACAAAACCCCAAAACACTTAAAGAGAATATTTTAAATTACCTGAATTGTATGATAAATTCATTTATAAATTCAGTTTAATCCTTATCAACCCCCCCCCAAAAAATTTCCAGGGTAGGAATTGTCAAGTCAAATACATATTGAAAACTTTGAGAAAGCACAATACTGGAAGATTTACGCCACCTAATTTCAAGATGTAATTGTACACCAATCAGGCAGTATGATATTTACATAAGGTAGATAGAGATGCACCAAGGAGTGAAGCACAAAAATCCAAACACGGACCTCCATAGAACCACTGATTATTTTGGATAAAAATGAAGAGCAATTCAGTGGGGGAAGGCAACCCTGCCACAGGTCACATGACAACAACCAGACAGCTACGGGTAAAACAATAGCAAAACCATCATGCTAACCTCACACAAGGAACAGCAGTTAATTCGAAACAGATAACAGACCCAAAAGCAAGAGCTAACACCATGAAATGTATGGAAGACAATCTCAGAAAGCGTTGAATGACTCTGGACTTGGAGAGCACTCCTTAAACACAACCCAAAGAACATAAGCCGCTTCTATAATTGACTTCATCAACATTTAAAATATTTGCTCACTAACAGATGTCCTCAAGGGACTGAAATAGGCAATCTACAAATTTCAAAACAATGCAAAACATCTGACTTCCACATAGAAAATATAAAGAATTCTTGGAATGTAATAATAAAAAGAGAATCCAGCTTCAAATAAGGACGGGTTTAAGCCAACATTTCACTAAAGAAACGCCAAACCCGTGACAATATACAGACAATGTCAGTCATTAGAGAAACAGAAGTTGAAATCACAATGGGCTGTCACTCCTCCAGCATGGCTAGAGTAACTGACGACACCCCCATGCACCTCAGGTGGGACATGACGGTGAGGCAGGACACTGAACCACAATAGAGCAGCTGACGACACCTCCATGCACCTCAGGTGGGACATGACGGTGAGGCCCAGGACACTGAACCACAATGGAGCAGTTCCTCTGGACCTCAGAACTAATGGTTTCATCCAAAGAGAAACAAAGACCCATTTCCACAAAAAGACCTTCCCCATGGAGTTTGTGGTGGTTTGAATAAAACTGGACCCACAGGCCCATAGGAAGCGGCAGGATGGGGAGGTGAGGTCTTGTTGGAAGAAGAGTGTAGCAGCCATCTCTTCTTGCTGCTGCAGATCCGGACATAGAACTCTCAGCTCCTTCTCCAGCACCAAGTCTGCCCACATGCCACCAATGGACTAAAGCTCTGAAACTGTAAGCCAGCCCCAATTAAATGCTTTCCTTTATAAGAGTTGTCATGGTCCTGATGTCCCTTCACAGCAATAGAACCCTAACTAAGACAATGTTCATTACAGTTTTATCTGTAATAGCCCCAAGTTGGAAATAACTCAAGCGCCCATCAACAGGCAAACTAATGAACATTGTGGAGCAGCCACATAATGGAATATGACTCAAAAGGCTCCGGGTAGGTGCAACAGCATGGGCAAATGTCAGTTATGCTGAAAGAAGCCAGATCAGCAAAGATATGTTCTGAATGATTCCGTTTATTAACATTCTAGAAAATTCAATTTTGTCTCTAGAGACAGAAACCAGATGATCACCTTCCTGGGAGCAGTGAGATGGAGGAAATATTTACAAGGCCCTGAAAGAACTTTGGGGGCAAAAAGAGTATAATTGCTATCCTTTTTAAAATATTTATCTATTTACTTGTGTATTTATTTGTATGTTTATGTGTGTGCATGAGTTTATGTGGACTACTTCATTGTAGACGTCCACTGAGACTAGCAGAGGGTGCAGGATCCCCTGGGACTGGAATTACAGGCAGTTGTGAGTTGTCTGAGGTGCATATTGGGAACAGAATCCAGGTCCCCTGCAAGAGCTGTGAGTGCTCTAACAACTGACCCATCTCTCCAGCTCTATGTCTGTTATCTTGTTTGTTAGTTGTGGTTTTCATTGGTATACACATACACCAGAATTCATCAAGCCGCACACCCCAAGAGTGAGTGTTTAGTGCTCATCTGCCCCAGCGAAGTTGTAAGTAATGGTAACTTTTGCAAAGCCACAAGAAATAAAGGATGAGATTGGATGTCCACTCACAGGACACCTGCCAGGATCCGATGGGCCACCCTCACTTTCCCATATCACAGTGCTCCAACCGGACCGTGGCGAGTCTCACCGGTTAGCAGCTGGATCGGTGACCTTAACACCTCAGAACCTGACACCTGAAACAAGACCTCAGGCTACAGCAGCGGTGGCCACGGTCCCACACTCTGATGGGGAGAGGCTCTTCCTGTTATTTAGTCTGCTCCGTGACAGAAAATAACGTGAGAAAGAAATAAAAGGAAATAAATAAAAGAAAAGGCTAAGCGGCGTGTCTCAGGCGCTGCTGACAGTCATGCACATACTGCCGGGCTTAGGAGAAGTTCAACACGGTCAGCATCTTGCTTGCTCATTCCAGGCCCTGAGCCCATATGACACCCCCCAGCCCATATGCATCCACAGCCCTGAGAACCCCTCTTCCTTCGCAGTCTCGTCTCTCCCCTGGCACATCTCCAGAGGGGGCTGTGATTGGGTTACGTACGCGTTTCCAAGCCTGCAACTTCCTTTCGCTCATAAATCAGCGCTTACACACTCAGTTTCTCCTTCTCGGTCTTCAGTATTAATAGCCCCAAGTCCTGGGAGCATTCGAGAACTGTTCCAATTTTGGTTTGAAAATCAATTTAGAAGCTAGTGGTTGGCTTTGTTCAGACTTCTGATCCCCCTGGGAAGGCTACTTCCTACAAACTGACCAAGCCAGGGCCAAGGGGCTTCTCCAGAAATGCTGGATACTTTGGTCCCAGTGTTTTTCTTTCACTCTGCCTCAAAAATGTTAATTTGGAGGAGAAGAAAAGAGTTCACGCCAGAGTAGGTCAAATTCCATTACAAAAACAAAGGGATAAATATGAAATTCAGTTGTCTACTCAGACTGCTACACCTCTCTATATTTGTTTTAGAAGCATCTTTCTCCTAAATTAGTTCTCCTTCCTCCACAGGCTGCTGGCCTCCTGCGGGGAAAGTGAGGCAGGGTCAGGTCTCAGCAACTGCTGACAAGGAGGGGCTCCCCAGCAGGTGGGGGCAGAGAATGCTGGCTAATGGGTCGAGGGCCTGCTCCAGTATCAGCCAGCTGGGATGTGCTTCAAAGGCAAAGGAAACAAAGGGGCCCTTGGATGGAGGACAGAAGAATAGATCTCACCTACACAAAGCACTCACGTAAAGTCAGGAAAGGGCAGTGTAGCTGGCTTGCTACAGAGCCGCAGTATAGGGAGGAGGGGTTAACATTGAGTCTACTGGTACCACACTGACAGCCTCCCAGCTCCAGACAGAGCAGACCTGACATCCTCTGCTGGTCCCAGGCTTGTCTGTACAACGCTCGCACATTGCAAGCTTGACATCCCATTTCCTGTCCTTAGCTCCTTCCACCCTCACTATACCTTCTGACTTCAGGGTCAGGACTTCATCTTGCTCATATAGTTGGTTGGGACTGGCCATGTGGGCACCCATGCCATGCGTCCCCTGATTGAGCCTCAAGCCAGCTCCTATTGCCTTGGCTACATGATCCCTGCCATCTCCCACAAACAGGGACTTAGATACAGCTGGGTAGATTGGTATTTTTCCTGCAGCTCCCCAAAGCTCCCTGCAGTTTCCACTCGGAGCTACTTAGCAATTCAAGAGGTCGATAAAGACCCGAATCTGGGGAGGGAAGTTGTTAATCTATTCATTAGGGAGAGGCAGTGTGTCTTTTGAACTTGATATGTCTAATTGTGGAAGGAACAAAGGCTGATAATTACAGAGACAGGTAAAGAACCATCTGCTCCTGTGACATTGGGGTTCTGGGTGACTGAGGGCACCTAGCATCCCCTCCTAGCTCCCTGAGTGGGAACGAGATCCACACTGAAACACGTGATGATGGTAGGAAGCTTACATCATCGCTAAGGGCTGTGCGTGCTCAGCTGGATCAGCATTAGGCAGCGAGAACTGAGCCGTTTTTAGCTCCATCCTAAAAGTGAGGGAACTGGGAATGATGGGTGGTTTGCTTGGAGTGAGCCTGACAGAAAGGTGCAGAGATAAAACTCTGTTCCACAGATCGCAAGATCTATGCTCTTACCCAGCACCAGGTCCAGCCTGGCTTTCCCGTTGACAGCAGCCGGAGTCAGGGCACTGACTTGGGCAGCCTCAAGCCTCAATCCCTATGCAAGAATGGAAGAGAGCTTCAACAGGTCATCTGCCCTCATCCCTCAAGAGCTATGCTGGTGAATCTTTGTGCTGCTATATAATCAGTCAACAGGGACCGGGGATGGGGCCAGCTGGCTCTGATGACTGTCCCTTTAAACGCTTGAGGAAGCCAAACGACCCTGGAGTTGCAGAATGCTACAACATAGCCACAGCACAGCTGACTCGAATCCAGCCAGAAGTAAGGCCTTGAGTCCAACATGGATGAACCACTCACAGGCAAAACCTTTTACACCATTTACTACCTACCTTACAGCAGGTGATCACAAGCTGCTGGGACATCCAGCACTCTCTCCAGTGAAGGAAGTTTACAGAGTACCCACGGGCTCCCTGTGTCTAGGCTTAGGCTTACCAGCATGGAGTCCAAAGATCTCTCTTTACTAAGAGGAGTTAGCAGTATGTGCTCCCAGGCACAGTAGGGGGACAAAGGCTGGCATGTCTTTCTCCCCAGAACTTGGAGCTCTAGCATCCAGAGACACAGACTCTGGGAGACACTTGGGTGAACACAGGAACCTCATGCACGGTACTGCTAATGAGAGCTCTGAGACTCCCTGCTGGCCAGCATCCTACCAAGGGCCGGGCAGGCTTGGCCAATGTTCCTGAAAACTGGAACCCCTGGAAGTAGCCCTAGTTAGTGGCCAGTGATAGGTGTTGTTTTAAATATCCCCAGCACCTTTACACTAAGATATAATAATTCTGAGTTATGGCCTATATTGTCCTCCTGAAGTCCCCAGGAGAATTCACAACTTGCTACCCATAGGGCAGCTGCCTGACTGTGTACCCTCCCTTATTTGATCCCTTTCCTATGTCTATTCTTGACCAGCACTTCCTGAGTTAAGCTCCCGCAATACTATATGAGCTTGATTCCACATCTCAGAACCAGCTCAGTCTCTATATAGACACTCTCTCCACTCCCAACACCCCCAGACATCTCTTTTGTGCCTCTGGTCTAGGATGCAGGGCAAACGTTGAGAGCACAGGCCGTGCTAATGGCAGGCCTTGATTGGTACCTCAGATAGGATACTTCTAAGTTGTTATTCTGGAACATGACCTGCCTCTCACAGCCTTGGTCATGGCGATGAGAAAGTAAAGCACAGTTTGACACGTGGGATGGATATGACAAGGACTTAGCAGAGCACCAAGCTCATACTGAATGTTCACTCGAGGATGGTTGTTCTCCCTTCCAGGGTTATGACATCTTTGAAGTCATATACCACAAGTACTTCCTGCCTGCCTTCCACGGAGAGCCTCTCCCAGGGCTGCTGTTCCCTGTGGTCCTGTTGCAGGGACTCACTGTGTTTGATCTTTGAGCTACCTATTCATTCCTGCATGAAAGCAAGGGGCCGCAATAACTGTCCTGCGTGCCCGGCTCAGGGACAGAGCCACTAATGCACTCCTTGCCTCTACAACTTCTTCAGCAACTGCTTGCTTCCCTGGGCAGGCTTTCACTAACCAGAGCAATTTTGTTTTGTGTCCTGGGCTCTGAGCTCACCTTCCACACACCCATGTCTGTCTTCTCCTAGACGGGGATTCCCACTGCCTCCAGGATGGCACCATGTCCCCTACATCAGGCCAGTGACGTATAGTAAATGGTTGTCAACTGACTGAAAGTATCTGATAAGGGTATGTCAGCAATGGCAGTTGACACCTGAATTCACGTCACTCACACATAGCCAGGGCTAGACCAGGCTGATTTTGAAGAGAAGACATTTGAGACGTTGGAAGACGGCAGATTGTCACCACTGTACCTTTGCTTAATTAGATCTATGTCATGGCTTCAGCTTACATTTTACTTGGCTGTGTATATAAATTAGCTCATACTCCATTTTCAAATCACAAGTCAGTGTATAGGCTCTTGAGTTCTGTTCATTAAACCATTATGATGAAACCCCTGGCTCCTTGAAAGCACCAATATTTATTAGCTAAGACTTTAAACACATGATTAGGCATGAACTCATCCATGACTCATGGCTGCTGTTCAGGGTTAAGACACCACAGAGTGAGTATGGAGTCATCTTGGTCTCAGGCAGCTCTGCCATTGACTCTTGCACTGTAGAGTCAGTGCACCCCAGCCTGCAGAGGGAGCTGTCTTCATACCCCAGGGTCTTTCCTTTTTTTCCATAAGAGAGAAGACAAGCACTGTTTTATTTTTCTCTCCCACCCTCATTGGGGAGGACTCTGTCTTGTTTGTCTCTCTGCCCTCCTTTAGGCCTCGCCCTTCCCTCTTATACTCTTCCTATGTTCATATTATATGTGTACTATCATGTTTATATTTAAATCTAGATTATGCATATGAGAAAAATGAGACATTTGTCTTTCTGAGTCTGGCTCATTTCACTTAACGTGATGATCTTCAGTTCCATCCATTTTCTAGAAAATTCATTCCTCTGTATAGTTGGATGAAATCCCATTGTGCACATCTATTAGGGTGATGATTTGAATGAGAATGGGCCCATAGGTTCATATATTTGAATATTTGGTCCCCAGTCGGTGAGACTGTTTGGGAAGGATTAAGAGTTGTGGCCTTGAAAGAAGAAGTGTGTCACTGGGGTGAGCTTTGAGGTTTCAAAAGATTCATGCTATTCCCAGTGTGCTCTCTACCTCCTGCTTGTGGTTTGGGATGTAAACTCTCAGCTGTTTCTGCTGCCACTGGTTTGCTCTACCATCACAGACTTTAGCCCTCTGGAACTGTAAGCCCAATAGAACGCTTTTATTTGTAAGTTGCTCTGGTCATGGTGTTTTATCCCAGCAGCCACATTTCCTTTAGCTATTCATCTGTTCATGGGCACCTAGGCTCTTCAGTATCTTTGCTGTTGTGAATAACGCAGCACGCTTGGATCTGCAAATCTCTCTGCTCAGGTTACCCTTTGATTCAGATTCAGCCACATTCTCGTAGAACATCTGTCTTAGCTAGGGTTTGTATTGCTGCAAGGAAACACCATGACTCAAGCAACTTGAGGAAGAAGGGATTATTTGGCTTAAACTTTCACAACAATGCTTATCCTTGGAGCAAGTCAGGACAGGATCCTGGAGGCAGGATCTGATGCAGAGGCCATGGGGGGATGCTGCTCACTGGCTGCTCACATGACTTTGTTCATCCTGCTTTCTTTTTTCTTTTTCTTTTTTTCATTTAATTTACTTATTGATTTTAAAAGTTTCTGTAAGTTTTTGCTTTACTTATTTTCACGATTTGGTTTTAAGTGCACTCACCTTTTTTAAATTTTATTGACTTTTATTGAGCTCTACATTTTTCTTTACTCCCCTCCCTGCCTCTTCCCTCCCCTTCAAGCCTCTCCCAAGGTCCCCATGCTTAAGAAAATTCTAGGGGGTTAGAGAGATGCTCAGCAGTTAAGAGCACTGGCTGCTCTTCCAGAGGTCCTGAGTTC
>LOEQ01002466.1:131076-168085 GCA_001685075.1 Bramus lutescens
TGCTCTAATGGAGAATTTCAGACAACCTGGCTTCAGGAGAGTCTGGATGAAGCCAGGAATGAAGATCCCTGCAGAGGTGTCCCACCTCAGCCCCAGACAGGACCATGAGAAAAGCTCCACAATGAGCCAGGAAGGCACCAAGCAGACCCTAAGACCTCTGGGACAACACCTTCCCCTCTACCACAACAGGCCCAGGCAGGAAATTAAGCAAAGCTCTTTCTGAACTTCCACAGAGGAATTTCCTGAAGGGTCCTGGAGGCCATGTGCCACGGAATCAGGTTACAACAAAAGCGCCAGACCCTGGGGTCCCTGCCACAGCACCTGCTCTGCAGAGCACCTTGTAATCCGACACTGGCCTGGGATGGCAGACCTCAGGAAGCCAGGAGATGCCTTCCTAACTGAGGATGGCACAGGGACCTCCCAGGTCTACCCATCTCTGCACCTCAAAACCAGGAGGCCCCTCTGCACATGCCCTAGGCTGCATCCTTTCTAAAGCTGCGAAGCTGCTGATCGGGAAGCAAGAGCCACCCTGGCCATAATGGTCTCCCCAAACCAAAGGCCTGAGGCACGACATGTCCCTACTGATGATGTCCCTACACCCTGGTCTGTGTCAAGACTTCAGGCTCAGCAGTATAAGAGAAGTCAGCTCACAGTAACCTGCTACATGGTGGGATACTAGCAGGAACGCCAATAAGATCCACATCAAATCTAGTTAATAGAATACACCAACATTGATTTCTCAATCTCTCTCTCTCTCTCCTTAGCTTCCCTCCATCCCTCTCCCTGCCTCCCCCCAAGGAGCCCCGGCTGCCCTGTTATTGAAATAATGCCTTCTCAGTAAGAAATCACTCTGCACACTTAGAAATTAATAAAGGAAAATTCTATACTGGAGAAGAGGAAAGAAAAAGGAAAGTGCATGGCTGACTGGGGCTAATGGACAAGGAAAAGCCAGCCTTGGGTAGATTTCACTAACATTTGCACACCTTAGGCTTCTGCATTCTACAAACATCATTTTACATACATCCTTCCAGGCCCTGGCCCCAGGTTCCACTTCGAACAATTTAAACAGAGCCAGGAGCCTGCAAGTCTGGCCATGTGGGCAGATAGGAAACTTCCATAGCAAAGATATCGTCAGAATTATTTTAAGTATGCCAGTGTTGGTCTTTTGAGTCATTTTTACCCAGGCAGGATTATGCTCTCCCTGATAAAGGCACAGGGGACTATGGTAGACAGGACGTTAGGGACAGTTGTGACCCTGCACTGCCCCTTTGAGCTGCCCAAGGAGGCACATTTAGAGAATGGGCCTAATGACTGGGCAGTCCTGGAGAACAAAAATTGACATTCTAGCATTGTAAACGTTGCTTGTCTCCAACAGGCCTGGTTAGCACACTACTTACCTTGGGGATTTAGGCAGCAGCACACTTTCCACTATCTAGCTTCCACTAGTTTACGTGATTCAATGTCCTGTAAGCTAACGGCTTAGCAAATCCTTAGTAGAATATATTCTCTTTCACATCAGCCCACATCCCCGGTCCTTCAGCCTCAGTCTCCCAAGCATTGGGATTATAGCTCTGTACCATCTGTGCATGAGAGTGTGTTGTGGGCAGAGGTCAGAGGGCAACTTCCAGGGACCAGTTCTCTCCACTGTGGATCCCGGGATCAAACTCAGATTGTCAGATTTGTGCAGTAAGCACTGAGAGCTGCTGAGACATTCTGCTGGCCCCTTGCCTGGCTTTCTTAAGTCTTTTTAAGCTGCAAAATCTCCTTTTCAAAGTCATTTATTTCCAGATTTTTGTGAGGCATTGCTGGCAAATGAAAACTGTGTTTAAGATGTGCAAAATGATGTTATTATTCACATAGAGTATGAAATGATTGTCATATCAAATAATTCATCACCTCACAGATACCACATGGATGTGTGTTCGCATATGAGTGCATGTATGTGTGTATATATGTATATGTGTATATGCAATATGCTGTATATGTGTATGTGAGTGTAATGTGGGCATATGCTGCATGCATGTGTTGTATGCATATGTGTGTAATATATATGTGTGTATGTATGCTGTATTACATGTTGTGTCTGCATGTGTGCTACATTGTATGTGTATATGTTATGTGCATTTGTGTATATGTGTGTGTGCATTATGCATATGCATTTATATGGGTGCACGTATTGTGTGCCTATGTAATGTACTTGTGTATATGCATATGTATTATGTGCATATGCATATATGCATGTGTGTATGTATTTGTTCATGTGTGTATCTGTGTATATGCGTACATGTTGAGTACATGTGTGAGAGAGATAAGACTACTTAAGATCACTTACTCATCAAATTCCAAGCATGTACTTTGATAGTATTAAGAGTTTTCCAGAGCCTACTCATCCGGTGCAACTGAAACTTACACTCTTTCACCAACATTTCATCATGCAGAATTTGTCTGCTGTGCCTGGCTTGTTTCACTTAGCATCACGTCCTCTGAGTGCACCTGTCCTAGCTGCTGCGAACATGGGAGCACACGTCTCTCTGCAGACTGAGCTGTGCGTAGACGTCAAAGCTGTGACTATTACCCCAACCGCTGCAAGCACGGGAGTGCACCTTCTCCCCAGACAGAGGTGTCTTCTCAGGATACGTAGTTGTGGAAATGTATCAGCATGAGGAGGAACTGGGTGCCGTTTCCTTGCAACTGCCGTACCCAATTGAAGTTATTCCACAGAGCACACCGATTGAGAAAGCAATCTCCAGTTGTACACTCCTCTAACAATCACCAGACCGAGTATTTACATGCCAGATATGAAATAGTGCTCCTCCACAGGACAGGGACTACGGTCAGAAGTTCCACTTTACAGACAAGAGAACTGAAGCCACCACTACGGACCCCCAGAGTCCAGGCAGGCAGTAGATATCAGGCCGGAGGCAGCTGCCCGGACACCCCAGGGCACAGAGGGGCTCCTAGATCAGCTTGCTAAGTGGAGATCCAGTCAATTTGTCCTGAGATCCTGAAACACAACCCTAACTGGGCACTTCTCCATGTTCACTGACCTGGATAACACAGCTGCCACCCTCCCCTGTACCCGGCAGATCCTTTGCGGGGGGGTGGGGGGTTAAATTTCTTCTTATTCCTACCTCAAGGGGTCTTAGACTATCATCCTGAGAGGCTTACCAAGAAGAATTCTCTCCTCCCTCTGCTCATGAGTTTGCTTTTATCAAGACTCAAAAACCACCCTAGCACCGTTTCTTCGGCAGGTGCAGGTGGGCCCCACCACGTACAGCCTGTCACATCCACCAGTACAGATCCCCCTGCTTTCCTTCAGCCCCTCCTGACCTGAGCTTCCCGCCTGGAGAACTGTCTGGGTTATGGGAGAACAGGAGAGATCCCTTCTCATGTCCCTCTCCTCTCCCTCCCACCTCATTCAAGCACAGAGACAGAGAACGGGCTGCAGCTCTGAATCTTCTCTTTTGAATGTCCCTGCTCTATGACGTTCATGACCGTGTGGCCGCTGCTGCCCAAGATGAAATGACGTGTGACAGACACACATGGCACAGAGGAAGAAGAGGTCCTGTGTGTGACTCAGTGGTCTCCGTTCCCACCTGCCACTGCCACGGAGGTCAGGCTGTCTTCCCTTCTGTGAACTCTTGGCTGAGAGAAATCATGAAGGACTAGGCACAAGTCATGACAATGTGGGGTGAATCTAAACTCACTTGACATAAAAGCTACACGCCTTGGGCTTTGTTCTCAATGGCTGATGTATCTAATTAGAAAAAAAGAAACAATCTTTTCCTCATTTCACACCCCTTCCCCAGGTTTGAGCCACTTCCTAGCATCCAGCGAACATGGCCACAGCTGAGGCGCTCCGGGGTATTTCGCGCTCAGTGAATAATTATGTGAACAAAATAACACAACGCGGTTGCCAACAGCTATTAAACCTGTGAAAAATGGCAACAGAAAGCTCAGTTGACTGGCTATCAGGGGCCCTCATAGAAAGGAGGAAGCCAGCTGTGGCTTCACATCTGTAAACTCCAAATGCACCCAGAAAAAGCAAACAACCAAAAGAGAAACTGTCCATGGGTCCTGATTCTCTGGACGGCCTTAGTACTTCTGTTGCCAATTGATTGGATGGAAGCTCGTTTCATTGCTGGTGCGTTCCTGAACAGAGCAAAGGCACCCTGAAGGCTGCTTTAGGATGGAGACAGGTGGGGGATGATCAAACGTAGTAGCCCCCAGCCTCCGATACCGAGGTTCTCCTCGATGTCTCAGCCTGAAAGTCAGAAGCGGTGGCCACGCAGACAGCAGTTGAAATTTATTCCCGACCGGTGAAGTCAGAGTCAATCAACTCACACCAAAGTAAGTGACCTTCGTGGGGAGGAGAGCAGAAAATCGGTTCTCCTCTTAGGCCCAGTCCCCTGTGCTACACCCTCAACATCGCGCAAGGAGCTTGGCTTTGCAATCCACAGATCTGGCCCTGACCCCCAGCTTCACCTCATTCGCTAAGTGCTCTTCAAGAGAAGGTCTGGACCAGCAGAGTTTTGTTTTTTTAAAGCTGCTCTGCAGGGCTATGGTAAAGACCAGAGACGCTGTGTGTAAGCCTATGGGATGGTAGTGGTTACACAGACACACAGAACAAACACTGACTGCATCATGAATGTTAGCAGGTGGTCCACACAGGCTAGGGACTTGGACACCTGGGCTTGTCAGGCATTTCTAGCAATCACATCGCACTTGGATGACATCCATCACCGCCCCAGATCCTCGTAGCTCTCACAGTCTGCCCGCTCTGGAGTCTGCCGTTCCAGCATGTCAGATGTTCCGCATCAACTTACACCTACTTCTCTCCCAGATGCCAGGTTCCCACATCGGGCTCCTCAGTTGAAACCTGCCTCTGCTAAGTTCTGACACAGCTAGTCCTGTGCTGAAGTTGGGCTTGATGCTGGGGACTTCTTTTTCCATCTCTCACTTGTTGAAGTTCTGTTTGTTTTCAGAAGCCTGTCAGAAGACATTGACCTTCCACAGTACAGTAATGAAATATCAATCCGTTTGCCTTTTCCATCTCCATGTTACCCAGCTCCGTGACCTTAGTTTCTGCATCTGAAAAATGGGACAATAATCCTAGTGTCAAACAGATGAGATGGAAGGGTTGGGAGGATTAAATGAGATTATGCAGATGAAATTATCTGGCCCACAATAGTCTAGTAAATTCTTGTTACTAGGTGAGAACTTGTGTGATTTAGTGGCTTGCCAGCCTACTAATTAGAAAGTTTCCACAGCCAAAACCTAGATGATCCCACAGAAAGACCATGTCCTGGCATGACCAATACTCCAACAAATAGTGACTGAATAGGCTTGGACCTTCTCTTGGGAGGTCAGCCTCAAAGGTGAGCTGCTATTTGTCCTGACCTCTCTGACAGTGCTGAGGGGTAGCAGAGGGCACGTCACCCCTCTTTGAGCATGCCCCAAAAGCAAGGCCCAGAGAGGCAGGCTGTAAGAGGAAAGGGTCTTCCATGTAGAAATGATGCCACTCAGCCTACCACTCCCTGAGAGGCATACCAACCCAGGCTCCCGCCTTCCTCCTGTACCCTAGACCAGAAGATTCCTTCCGCAGCAGCAGCTGAGTCCTGGGCTGAGGTGGTCACTGTGGAAGAGCCTAGAAACTCCGGCTCTTCCTCTTTCCAAACCTTGCAAGTCTAGCCCCATGGTAGGCGGGGCCACAGATGCACCAGGACCAGGGCCTCCTCACTCAGGCTGCAGCTGTTCTCAGCTTCTCCCCACTGCCCATCGGGAAACAAGTCAGAAGCATAATTGAGCAGCTGCGCCTGTAAAAAAGAACCCCGTTCAGAATGAGACATCGTGTTGGACAAGAACATGCTGAAGTCCTGTGACAGGGGAGCGACACTCGTGACAGGGCTGGGCCCACTCAGCAAGCCCAGAATTCTGTCCATTCCCTGTGCACCTCCCCCTGCTTGTGTCTACGGGGTCAGCACAGGCCACCCTCTCCCTCGATTCCCTTTCAGGGGCCACAGCTTTGTGTTCCCGACCCCTTGCTTGGTTCAATGCGCTCATCAGAAGCCATATCTGAACCAGAACCTACCAACGAGCTTTCATCCCATCCATGGTCTGCCTTTTGTCTGGACCCCACTCGCTACAGCATTTTGGGAGACTGTAGCCTTGTGTGCCCAGATCCCTCCTGCACACGTGGTGCTTTGAATTCTAGCACAGAACTCAGCATAACATTTTCCTTGGACTCCCTCTTCCAAGCCAACAGAGTAAGGGCCATTTCCCAAAAAACAACACATTATTAACAAATGAATATGAGCCAAGAAAACAATGCAGCCGGTATATTTAGTTCACGGAGCTTGTCTAGAATGCAAACTGCAAATAGATTTAATGCATAAGGCTCTTTGGGGAAAGTTTCAGGCCTCTTCCATCTACCCAGCAGAGCCAAGTGAGCCACCCAAGTGAGGCTGCTCATGGGTTGAGGGCTGCTTCACACGGGACAGTGCCAAGTCCCCAGGAGCAAGAGGTCTCATTCTAGAACCCTGATAAGATCCTTCATCCCACCCACAGGCCAGACACATTCCTTCATCCCATGGTTTGCCTTTGTCTTGAGAGTGGCCATAGTCAACAGCATCCAAGAAGCTTCCCTGTGACCAAGAGCTGGTACCCACAGGAAAAAAACAAATGCCACGGTGACAGCCTCAATTAACACAGGGCAGAACTGGCCCCTAAGTACAAGAAGGTCCAAACCAACTTTGATTTATGAAAACCAAGCAAAGTTTCCACAAGTCTGGCATGTCTACAGCATCGGAGAAAAGCCTTAATTATACTGCCTGTGCTCATTAAGTAGATAAGATCTTAGTAGAGGCAAGCTGTGTTTTGTCTTCAGGAAAAAAATGTAAATCCATCTGGCTCCATATTTTACAATAGTCATCAATATCCTAAGGCCATGTGAAATGCCCTGGGTTTTCATCTTCCTGAGGTTTGGGGGTGGAACTGAAGTGAAACATCAACAAGAGAGCTCTGAGGCTGATGGCATGTTGATGACGATGATGTATTGGAGCATTCCTGTCTCCCTGGAACCCCAGAGCACAACAAGCCCCACTCAGACTAGACCAGGTAATAAAGCATACAGAGCCAGAGAAAGAAACAGCCCTCAAGATTACACAGAAGTGTCTCCTGCTACCCAACCAATGGAAGTAGCCAACATTGACGAGAACTTGCCATGGCAGCAGCAGCAGTCCCACAGCCCTGGGTAACCTATCACTCAGTTCAAATGAAAGTCCTTTGAGACACTGCGCTCTACCGAGGACACCACAGTGTAGGCCCAGGAAGCCCCTTCTCTCATCCTCAGGACTCAGGAGAATAGTCACCTGCATGAACCGGCAGACTGCCATATGGAAATTACCCTCAATCCTAGGACTTTTCTTCCCTCTGTCCTCCTTTAGGGGATTTCATCCCACATGTTTTCTATAGCTCCTAAAATCTGTTTCTCCATGTCATTGCTTCTCAGATCCTTAATTTTAAATCCAATTGCCAACTTGACACCTGGAACTCAACATGCTCCAAAGCAGGTTTCATGGCAATCAGTTTTGTGTATGGCCTTATAATGATGCTAAGTTTATTTAATTCTAGTAATTCCCCCGTGGGTTCTATAGGATTTTCTATGTACAACATTATATTGCTTGCAAAAAGAGATGGTTCTGTATTATTTCCATTTGCATGCCTTTAGTTCCTTTCTCTTGACTTATCTTACCGTGTAAGATCACTAGCACTGGGATGAAGAGACACGTAAGAGTGGACAACCTTATCTTTTTTCTGATCTTAAAATGAAGGGATCTAAGTAATTCCTTATTTTAGATATTTGTACTTTACGCATTCTAAAACAACCCAAGTGTAAATGCTAAAATCATGCTAAATCTGCTTTTCTTTTAAGTCCTTAAACACACTGAATCATCTATGAGCACAATTTCTTGCTACTGTTTCTTGCTATGTCTGACAAATTTACTGTATTCCTGACAGAATTCCTATCTTCTAGGAATCTAAATAATATTGTCATCCTTTAAATGGCATTGCCACCCGCTGTCAAAAACAGCTAAATTCACAGTGTGCACCTGTAATCCTGCTGAGCTTAATTCTATTCTTGTTGAAGCTTTTTTTCCCCTTAGTCCTAGGATGTGGCTCTTACTCTAAGACCTGGCCCTTACTCTTAAAAACACCCTATCCCTCAGTCAAGGACCATGAGGACTTAAATCCCTGCAATTTCCTTCTCTCAAAGAGCCCACCTCACAGCATCTTCACCCTCTGACTTCTGGCTTATCTGTGCAGTCTGGTTTGCTGTGATGTGTTCCCGTGGAATAAAAAGCTTCCTGAGTAGCACGTGAGAGCAGAGAGAGGAGAAGTTTTCATGGACTGGTATCACCCTGCCTGGGCTGTGGCTCTTGACGCACAAAAATAACTTGATTTTCATGGTCTTGGGATCGTCACACGAAGTTGGTAGTTACCAGCAGCCTTGCCAAATAACTTTTGCCTGAAGGAGCATCTTGAAAGGAATTTTTATACCTGCTAGTGTGTGAGTCCCCCATTTTCTCAATTCTAGGTGGTTGTTTGATCTGATATCTTGGCTATGTGGCTGATGCTATTTAAGATGTTTGAGTCTTTGCCAATCTAGTTTAAAACTGCCAATCCAGCTGAAGTACCTAATCACTACTGTTGAAAGAAAATGAAATATGGTACTGGCATAAGAACAGACACATGGATCAATGGAATTGAATACCAAATGTAAACCCACACACCTATGGACACCTGATTTTTGACAAAGAAGCCAAAATTTATAAAATAGAAAAAAGAAAGCATCTTCATCAAATGGTCCTGGTTTAACTGGATGTCAGCATCCAGAAGAATGCAAATAGATCCATATCTATCACCCTGCAAAAAACTCAAGTCCAAGTGGATCAGAAACTTCAATATAAATCCAGATATACTTAAACCTAATAGAAGAGGGAATGAGAAATAATATTGAACACCTTGGCACAGGAGACAGCTTTCTCAGCGGACCACCAATAGCAGACTCTAGGATCGATAATTAATAAATGGGACCTCATGAAACTGAAAAGCTTCTGTAAGGCAAAGGACACTGTCAATAAGACAAAACAGCAGCCTATAGAATGGGAAAAGATCTCCACCAACCCCACATCTGACAGAGGGCTGATTTCCAAAATTATAAAGTACTCAAGAAACTAGACCTCAATGAACCAAATAATCCAATTTTTTTAAAAAATGGAGTGCAAATCTAAACATAATTTTCAACACAAGAATCTCAAATGGCTGAGAAACACTTAAGGAGATGTTCAACATCCTTAGCCCTCTGGGAAATGCAAATCAAAATGACTCCGATTCTATATTACACCTGTCAGAATGGCTAAGATCAAAAAAAACACTGACAGCAGCTTATGTTGGAGAGGATGTGGAGTAAGGGGAATATTCCTCTACTGCTGGTGGGAGTACAAACTTGTACAGCCACTTTGGAAATCAATATGGCAGTTTTTCAGAAAATTGGGAATCAATCTACCTCAAGACTCAGTGATATCACTCTTGGGCATATACTCAAAGGATACTCAATCATACCACAAGGACATTTGCTCAACTATGTTCATAGTTATATTATTCATAGTAGCCAGGACCTAGAAACAACCTAGATGTCACTCTACTGAGGAATGGATTTTTAAAAAAGTGGTACATTTACACAATGGAGTATTGTTCAGCTGTTAATAACAAGGGCATCAGAAAATTTAAAGGCAAAGGAATGAAACTAGAAAAAAATTGTCCTGAGTGAGTTAACCCAGATCAATAAAGATAAACATGGTATGTACTTACTCATAAGGGGGTATTAGCTATAAAATAAAGGATAACTATGCTCTAATCCACAGACCCAGAGAGACTAGGTAACAATGAGAGATCATAGGGAGGGGGCACCCAGAGATCCCTGGGGAGGGGAAATAGAAGAGATTTCATGAGTGGACTGAGGGCAGGTAGAGATGGGAACCTGAGCGATCAAGTTGGGGGACATGGAGAGGGAGAATGATGAGAGGGACTGTTGGGGGGCATTTCAGGGACAGGGAGAAGCCTGGCACAGGAATCTCCCAGGAGCCAAAGCTGAGACCCCAGCTTAGACTCCTAGCAATTGTGGATAAGTAGCCTGAACTGGCTATCTCCTATGACCAGATTGGTGCCTGGCCCAAATGTTATCAGAGAGGCATCATCCAGCAACTGATGGAAACAGATATAGAGACCCATAACCAAACATTGGACAGAGTTTGGGAATCCTGTGGAAAAGGAGGAGAAAGGAGTGTTGGAGCCAGAGGGATCGACTCCACAGGAAGGCTCACACAATCAACTAACCTGGACTCATAGGGGCTCACAGAGACTGAACAGACAACCAAGGAGCCCTACTTTGCATACTGGGTCACCTTGCCCAGTCTTAATACACAGGGAGGTACTCAGTCTTACTACAACGTGATATACCATGTTTTATTGATACTAATAGGAGACCTACCCTTTCTTGGATGGAGATGAAGAGAAGCGGATCGGGGATGGGAGGAGGAGAATGGAGGAGAGGGATTGGGAGGGGAGGATGGTGGGGGAAGTTGCAGCTGGGATGTAAAATAAATAGATAAATTTTAAAAAACGAATAAATTTTCATGGAAGCTGAAAAAGAAAAATATAAAAGACTGTGAGCAGGGTAACATACAAATTTGAAAGTGTGTTTCATGGTTTTGAGAACACATCCTTTGGCTTTCTGAACAAGAGGTGGAGGAATCCCATCAGATACTTACAGAAAGTTGAGACAAGGGTCTAGAGCCTATGGAAAATGAACAACGTGTGCAGGTTGTATTTCCTTAAATCCAAGGACATTTGAGTATAAGACTTGTCACTGCTGACATCTCAGTTAAACAAGGCCATGATGGTGATAGCCAATTGTAACATCTGAAATCAATCACATGACTATTGTTCTAGAATTTATCAGCGTACTACCCTTGTAAATATGTGACTGGCAGAACAAGTTATCAAGAGCACACAGCCCCGTAGCAAAAAGACACAGTTTCAGGCACATGTGACAAATCTGTGTTCAGGTCCTGTAAAGTCCAGTTCCCTCAGGGTGTTCACAATCTCCAGGCCTGGCCTTACTAAGAGCTGTTCAAAAATGAAGCGCCCCAGCCTGCCCCAGCCACCACTAGCTACTTTCAAACAGGATTTCCATGGTTTGATTTCTTTGTTCGCTAAGGTGTGAATAGGATTTTCTCTAAAATACTTGGTTGTTTTGTAAGAAAATAAAGGATTTTGTCCACATACCCAATGGCAACTCTTCGCTTCACTGACTTTCATGCCTCTGGTCAATGCTTCAATGACCAAATGTAATGTATGATTTAAAATGCATTACAAATATCAATTACATTTAACAGGCATGCTCAAAAGGCATAAGCCCAATAACTGAAGTGGCAAAATACACAGCTAAGAGTGAGTTTTCACATATACACATGGCCACAACGTTGGCAATTGTGTAATGCCAGTAATCTCAGGTGCCCTGCTCTGTCGCTTCCCTTATTGCTTTGAGATGAGGCTTCCCGATGAACCTGGAGGCCGGATGGCCAGTGAGTTCCTCAGATCCTCTCATCTCTGTTCCCCACAGCGCCAGAGTCGTGGGCACACGAGTGGGCATACGGAGCTTCTTATAATGGTACTGGTCACCATGTGTACACATCAAACACTCTTACTCACTGAGCCACCTCTTCAGCCCTATTGTACAAGAAAGGGCACAGGTGGGAGTAACTCACTTTGTGCCCACTCCAAATCCAAATGACTACCAAACAAATGTCAGTTGGCACAAGAGTCATGAGTAATTGCATTTAATGGAAATTGGGTGTTGGTGGGTTTTTTTCCTAGGGTCATTTATTTTTACTCTGTGTGTATGAGTACTAGGCCTGCGCACATCTATCTACTAAGTGCATGCAATTCCCTCAATGCTCAGGTACTGGAGTGACAGGCAGTTGTGAGCTGCCTGCCCTGTGGGTGCTGGAAACCAAACCCTGGTCCTCTGTAAGAGGAGTAAGTGCTCTAACTGCTGAGCCCTTTCTCCACCCCAAGAAACTGGTTTTTAAAGCATTTTGCTCCAGCTCAACTCCTAACAGACACCCTCTCCTCCCTCATTACTAAGGCACAACAGAGCCTGATCTCTTTTTGTCGGCCCATGGGAAGCGGCCCACACTCCAGCGGGAGCTCTCCCACACAGCCTTGGGTTGGCAAGCCACGGCACACCTGTTTCTCCATGTAGGGACATGGTATTGCTCAACCTCAGGGGTAACAGGCATTGAAAACTGGAGCATGGCCCATCATCTTGGCTACCATGTGTGCAGTGCCTTTGGAGGACAGTTCTAGGGCGAGAGCTTTGGGTCTCGTCCACTCTAAACGCTGAGCTATTGATCAGATTAACAGTGGCACTGGTGACTCGCCAAGCTGTTGCTGAGATGTAGGCTGATTCCTGCAGACGTGTATGCCAGAAGCTGCCCAGAACTCCACTGGGAATTTGGTTTCTGTTCTGAGAAGTCAGCCATGGTTACTGGTCCATTTCTGTACTGCAAGGACTGGGGACAGAAGACTATGACCATGGCAGCTGTTTACAGATGATTTGCCACCACAGCATAAAAGTTCATGTCATCTCTGACCACCTAGTCAGAAGTGACCTTTCCACAGAAACGTCAAAGCAGTCTCAACCATGGAACAAGTCACTTAGGTCACTGGCCAGTTGGGTCTCTCCCTCCCTAAACTAAGTCCCTTAAGAGCTGAGACTGCCTCATTCAGCTCATCCCAGTGTCCAGCCCAGGGCTTCCACAAAGTGGATGTCTCTTGTGCTTGCTGGAGGTTGTCAGAAACACAGAGTGCTGATGGAGTGACCTTGAAGTGGCTGATCTAGAAGTGAATAGAATATCGTTATCCAAGACTGGTCAAAAATAATTATTCTCATGGGGATGGAAAGAGGGCTCAGCAGTTAAGAGACTGGCTGCTGTTCCAGAGAACCAAGGTTCAATTCCCAGTACCCACATGGTGTCTCACAACCACCTAGAACTCCAGTCCCAGGAATCCAATTCCCTCTTTCTGGCCTGTGAACACACCAGGCATGCAAGTGGTGCACAGACACATGCAGGCAAACAAAACAAATTATTATTGTCGTTGTACTAGAATTGTTCACCCATCGTCTTAAAGTCCCTCTTGGGTCCCATAAACATCCATAGATATAGGAACTAGAAATGGCAGTTGGAAAATTTCTTTTCAAAAGTTCAGCTGGATATGAAAAAACAACAGATTTAGATTTGCTATAATTTTCTAAAATATTTGCTTGCTTAGGGATGGACAAATTTGTGTTCTTGAATGATGAAATCCGAGAGGCCCACAATAGAAAGATGGGTGAATGGAATGAGTCACAAAAAGGGTGTGGCTCTCCCGCCTCCGAGATGCCCCATAAGAGGCAGTATCCGGTCCTTCACTTCTCATGAGAGCTACCTGTGACTGTCTGTTCCCAGCCTCACTTTCAAACACTGATAGCCTGCAATCAGTCGCCTGGCAAAATACAAACAAAATTTTTTTCTTTCCCCCAGAGAGTCAGCCATTCAACATTTGCCAGCATGCCCTGGATTGAAGATCCACTGGCTGCCATGAAAGGAATCTGCACATAAGATCCTGCACTGGAACACTACTTGGCCAGGGGACCCTTTGCACCTCCTCCAACACAAGGGTTTATAAAACACCTCTAGTCCCACTGGAAGAGAAAAGCTCCAAACCCGAGCTTGTTGATTTTTGGCACACTGACCACCTCACCCACTGAAGCTCTCTGGTGGGATTAGCTGGAGGTCAGACTCTCTGACACCAATGCCTCCATTACCACCAGCTCAACTTATTGACCCCTGCTCAATAAATCCAGCTTCAGAAGCTGTCTCGGAGAATTCAGCTTAGAGTTGACAGCCTTCTTGGAATTGGGTTCTGATTTGGATAATGAGAACTTCCCATGAGCTCCCCTGCAGGGAAGGAGCAGCCTAGATACTCTGCTCCTGCACCAGGTAGACGCCAAAGTTCCAGAAACTGAAGGTGTTTTCCTATGCCAGCTGCTGGCATCCAGTCCCCACAGGGAGCAGATGTACATGGGGCCACAGGGATAGAAGGGTAGGTACTGGAGTCAGAAGAGACATAGGGGAGGCAATTAGGTGCTGTTACCAAAGAAGGTTGCAACAGCAGCAGCCTTCACTGCCCAGCCGACACTCAGCTTCTTTTCATGATGAAGGGATTCATCTGCCTTTAGTTTTCTCAACTCCCACCATGCAGTTTTGGCTACTAACTTTTCAAGGTGCAAGACCCAGGCCTGACATAAAAAAAAACACTCAAAAAGCATTTGTTGGGTGAGCTAACAATGAAAAAAGCATTGAAAAGCTCAGATTTCAATCCCCTTGGAGATTCTAAGAGTCCATTTTCTCCAAGAGACTTCCCAAACTCAGGTGCCAAATAAATCTCCAACCCGGGGTACCACCAACACCCAAATCACCCTTCCCTTTCTCCAAAGCCCCTCAAGCAGGTCAGAAAAGCCTGGCCCTCTGCTGGGGTTTGTCTTGCTTCTTCAGGCAGAACATGAGTTCTATGACATCAAGTACCACAATCTTCCATTTGCCCCCGGGTCCTTCCATGGAGTCTAGCTCAATGACCCTGAACTACACATGTCACAGAGGCCCCATGAAATCATGATGGTTGGCCATTAACCAAGATCTCATTCACTGGATCCAGCTCAGCTCTAGAAGAGGCTTTACACACACACACACACACACACACACACACACACACTTTTTTTGTTTGTTTGTTTGTTTGTTTGTTTTTTTAAAGACAGGTTTCTCTGCAGCTTTTAGGAGCTTGTCCTGGAACTAGCTCTTGTAGACCAGGCTGCCCTAGAACTCACAGAAATCCACCTTCCTCTGCCTCCCGAGTGCTGGGGTTAAAGGCATGTGCCACACACGCTTTTTAAATTTAACATTTTATTAGTTCTGCAGGAATTTCATAGAATGTATTTTGGCTGTATTCACTCCCTCCTCCAGTCCCCCACTCCTACCACACCTATCTTAACACCCCCAAGTTCAAACAAAGTCACTATCAGAGCTGGAGAGATGGGTCAGTGGTTAAAAGCACTGACTGCTCTTCTAGAGGACTGGGTTCAATTCCCAACATCCATAAGGCAGCTCACAACTGTCTGCAATCTATCTCCAAGTGATCTGACACCTTCACACAGACATAAATACAGGCAAAATACCAATGTACATAAAATAAAAGTAAATAAACAAATTCTTTAAAGAAAATAAAGCAACTATCAAGTCCAATTTAAGCTACCTGTATACTAGTACGTGTAGGGCCACCTACTGGAGCATGGTACTATCATCCTACAGGGGTCACATCCCTAAAGAAGACTGACTCTCCCTCCCTAAGAAGTAATCAGTTATCCATAGCTCCTCTGTTAGGGGTGGAAGCTAATGAGACCCATCCCCCTCCATGCTAGAATGCTGCCTCACTTGGTCTTGTGCAGTAGTTACTATGAGCTTATGAAGACAGACCTCTGCCACGTCCAGAAGATGTTAATTCTCTATGGTCCTACCCAACCTCTGGCCTTTACAACCTTTCTACCCTCTCTTCCATAACAGTCCCCCAGCCTTGGATGAGGTGGTAGTCTCATTGGTGGTTGAACACGCTCCATTGACAGTCTCTGAATTTTGATCAGTTTGAGCTTCTGCCTTAACCACTGTCCACTGCACAAAGAAACTTCTCTGATGGGGTCTGAGAGCGGCACTTATCTGTGTTCCACCTCTATTAAAGAAAGAAGGTGTTTCCGCTCGTCCCCTTTGGCAATCACCAGGTTGCACAAGGGACTCCATGCCAGCATTGTCAACCCCAGCCCAGACATTAAGAGTAGCAGTCATAGCCCCAATGAAGAAGAAGCATGACCCATGGGCCAAGCACAAACAGCACTGCCATTACTCAGATGATGCTAGAGTTGGTCCCTCCATCATCTTGTGAGTGAAGATAACAGGCTATGGAAGGGTAGAACCATGGACGGGGTGCTCCACAGAACCATGGGAGCCGCAGAAGGCACCTGGCTTTCCCCTATTCTAACTTGCACTCAAAAAAAGACCAGCTCAAACTCTGGGAAGGAAATATTTTCCCCATTGCTGATTGAATCAGAAGCCACACAGGGAATATGGCAGGCACTCTGCAACTTAAGACATAGATTTACATTTTTAGTTCCTTGTACAGCTTAGAGTGTTTGTGTAGATACTAGAACTGAACAATCAAAAGTATCCACTGCCTCACTACTGCAGATCAAGATCATCTTCCTTCTCTCCTTTAATCTTCTTAGATTAGAACTCTAAATCCAGAGGACTTGGCGTTTGTAACTGATTCCAAGCCTGGCTCCATGGGAGCAGATTTGTTTGTGCAAATCAAATACTCTTGTTTTGTTACCCTCATCTCTACTAATCTGTCTTAGTCAGCATGGGCTGCCTTAGCCAAACATCATTGACATTTATTTTCTCAGAGTAACAGAGACTGGAGGTCCAAGATCAGAAAGTTAGCACTATTCTAGAGATTGTTCTTCTCCCTTCTAGACGGCCATCTTTGGGTGTGATCCCATGGCTTTTCTTAGCCTGTGCACATGGAGTAGAGAGAGAGAGAGACGTGAGGACAGAAAATTAAAGGCTGTCAAGCCTACTGAATTAGGACTCCACTCTTCTCATGCCTTTAACCTTAATTATATTCCAAAATCCCAGATACAGCCACAATGGGGGGGCAAGTTCTCAACACAAGCATTTGGAGGTGGGGTACCAATGGGTCCTCCAGAGCATCTGTGAAAAGTTCCACCATGCCTCAAAGTCCACAGTTCTTCCAGCCCAGGGAATCTTCCTCAGGGGGGATATCTGTGATTAGACTAAATAACCCACTTACCAGAAACCTGTAAAAATCATCTCCATCCATAACCGCCCCCCCCAGGAGCACCATTAAACCGCAGAGATAATTACCCATCTGAGGCCTGCAGGCCTCCCACACAACCTGAAGCCATTGCCAGTGGTCACAACAGATCATCTCATGAACTCTGACAGCCAGCCCTAGGAGCAGGAAGATTGCTCGTTTTCCTCACTCACCCTGCCAGGGTTTCAGAAAGAACTCAGCTCAAAATAGATGCTATTGAAGGCAGAGACACAGGAGGAGGTACACGCATAGCCTATCAATACCTTCTTGCTGGCCCCTCCTCACTCTCCAATCCTATTGACTGTGAGAGCCGCCACTGGAAGCTTTGTAATCCAAGACCATTAAGTATTCGTGGTGCTGGCAGCTGCAAATAGAAACGGAGTTGGCTCATTCCCTTTCAAATTAGTATAATGACTAAAGTGAAGTGATGATTTAAAAAAAAATTCAGAATATTGGTTTGAATTTTCTTCCCACCCATCTGTTGAGGCAGTTCCCTCTACCTTTCGCCATGTTTCTCTTGTGGTTTGGAGACCCTGGTGCTCACTGACTCGTTCCCAAGGAGAAGCTCAAGTCAACTTTGACTTTGTGCTTCCATTCTGCTTCCCATCTGGAAACTGCATTTTTCTTTCTTTGGCCTTTCAGTCAGTCCCTCCAAACACCCCTGACACACAGACAGACAGACAGACAGACAGACACACACACACACTCACGCACACACTAAAAAAGCCCTCTGAGTTTTACATCCTGGGTATCCTTGAATGTGTCTCTCCAGCATTCTGTCTTTCCCTCTCTTAGTGCAGGGACCAGTACTTTACCTGGGGAACATGCCTGCTTCCCTAACAGGTCTCCTGCCTGCCGGTTCTCCATAATGCAGTCCATTCTCCACATGGATGCCTGAGTCACCCTCTTTAGATGTCACACATCTTTCCCCAGTCCTGCCAGAAAGCTTGATTGCTCCCATGAGCCTCCAGATACAGCCACGCATGGCCGCACAGCAGACAGAGCTCCCTGACCTCCTTCTGCTAACTATGGTGTGACCATTGTCTGGGCCTCCAATGGTTGCTGAAAAAGACCACCAAGCTTCATGAGATGCCACTGAAGTCTAACACCCCTCTTAATCCTAACCTTGGCTGGGAATCATACAGGTAGGAGATCTGATGAGGCACCTTATGCAGGCCCCGGTTTCTAGCAAAGACACAACTGCCGTGTCTCAGAGAGTCCNTGCTGGAAAGGAGCTCAAAAAAGTGAGAGCTTCAGCACCCACCCCTCCGACCTCAATTTTACTCTATGTGTACCTTTGCCTATCCACGTTTGGATAAAGAGCAAAAATACCACACACAACGCTCTGACCAGTGAACTTCACATGGAGGAATGGACTAAGAAACTCGTCACGTGGCTGCCCCTCCTACAGGGCGCAGCGCTCTAAATGACTCATCCCAGAGACAGTCTCCTCCGCAGAGCAGCCCCGCTCCATTCAGCCACAATTACAGTTGTCGTCTTACACAACAGAACCATTCTGACAGTTATGCTGATCCGAGGAGACGAAGGGGGACAAATCAAGCGGGACAGATTAGTTCTGGGAAATTAGGCATTTGCTGGGCCACCATGGAGCCTTCAGCTTTGACTTTGGCCTCCTACAGCAGTAAGTCGGCCTGAAACCTTTCTAAAATAAGAACCATTACGGCACGGGTTAAAAAGAACCATTCTTGAGCTGCCAGGCAGATAGGAGCTCTGTGGAGATGGAGGTTACAAAACAAGGCAGGGCGAGAGCATGGCTGGAGCGTGGCTGCGTCTCCACATCTTCAGCGTGAAAGTCATAGACCCCACCAGAGGCAGCCAGAGCCTTAAATGGGGAAGCTTCACTAGCAGTCCGCTCCCCCATTTGTTGGCCATGCCTTCCTAAATAAACCAGGGGCCCAAGCCATGGAGAACCCCGTCAGTACAGCAGACCATTGGGTCACCTCATAGACAGGAAAAGAAAAACCAGCCAAGGAGCTGATCAGAGGCTTCATGCAGTAATAGCACCGATACTGGGAGCTAAAGGTACCCAGCCCTCCAGTCACAAATCTTCCATCTGGTCTTTTGTGGGTAGACTCCACAACAGTGCAGAGGTGGTGCTGCCACCTTCAGGCCAGGCCCAGCCAGTACCAAGCTTGCTAGGTGATAAAATGGTTGCTCGGCCTACCCTTCTTGGTCCTCTCTTACTCTGCATCCCTGGAGGGCAGAGAAATGTCTAATTCTGAGACTCTAACACTGGCTGTGTTCCCTTTGCTGCTGCTGTGCTAAGACACCACAGCCAAAAGAATTATGGAAGAAAGCTGGTTTGGGCTTATGGTTCCCGAGGGAAGAGAGTCTATTGTACTGGGGAAGTATGGCAGCAAGCAGCAGGCATGGCGGCAGGAACAGGAAGCTGAGAGCTCACACCCTCAACCACAAGCATGGAGAGCAGAGAGTAAACCAAAGGAACGTGGAACAAGATGAAAACCACCAAAGCCCACCCCCAGTGATGTACTTCCTCCAGCAAAGCCACATCTCCTAAACCTCCATCAAACGCCACCAACAACCAGAGACCATGTGTTCAAAACCCAGGAGCCTATGAGGAACATCTGGCATTTAAGCCAATGTGGGTTCTACCTTGGAGTCCTGAGCTCTGAACGGTCAAGTAGAGGGTCTGCCCAGGGTTCCTACTGTTTTGTCACCCTTGAGAATGAGCCTCTCTGTGGGATTATTCTCCAGGGATTCCTCCTGAGCCAGGCAAGCCCATGTATCTGCAGGCTGGCTGGGCTCCAGAGAACCTTCTGGTTTCAACAAACTAAACATAAAAAGATCAATGGTTGCCTCCCATCAACCCCAGCAACCCGCAACATTCTAGTGAGTCATCTGTTCCTTGGAGTGGGCATGCTCCTTCCCTGTCTTCAGAATGAACAAACCCCCTGGTAGAAGGGCATTATCCACTGGGCTCCCAGAAAGTCTACTCATATAAGTAAACCAATCAGATCCTGAGTCCCTTGGGACCATCACTGGTGGCACCTTGCCTGGTCCCCCTGGACCATTCTCATAGCACCGTATGACTTCCCACTGCCAAGTCCCTAAAACTCTTTAGCGTTTCTCTGGGCTAGTGGGGTCTGCCCAGCTCATGGCAGAGAAGGCCAGAAGGCCAGGCAGTTAAAAGATGAACCTATCATGGTTGGGAGGTGAAGATCAGTGCCCCAGCTCCCTTACCCCGGTGTGACAAGTCAGGACTCACATCTCCTGTCCTCAGGAGTTCTCAAGTCAAAGCGTTGCCCACTAAGCTGGCCTACTGGATGGTATGTCCTGCATCGGCTTTCTTTCTGTCCCTCTTTTCATTTGATGTTACACCCCACCCTCCATGTCTCTCGGGACAGAAGCTTGATAGGTCTCTGTGACTCCCAAGTCCCAGACCTTCCAAACACTGACAATACCCTGCCCACTCTGCCCCTGGTTATCCCTCAGGGAGGCAGACAGGGAAGCAGTGAGACTCCACAGAATCCTGTCTTTGAGGCCCATACTGCCTGAGGCAACAGCTTGACCACAGGTGCTGAGCTCTTGGTATTTCATGCCTGGCCTCTGCATTCAGAGTCCAACCCAGGTGTTTGGCTGACTATCCAATCCAAGAGGGTTTTTTCTTTTCTATCCAATCCAGGAGTGTTTGTTTTCTTTCTTTCTTTCTTGAAGCTGAGCTGCCACAAATCTGCTCTGATGTCAGGGATTCTGGCTCTGGGTACCCCTTGGGTTCACTGCAGCCTTCATGTTCTACAGGATGATTCCATCACTCAAAGCAAGACTGGAAGTGTGGAACGTCTTCCCTTGGAAGTCGGGGTTGAACGTTTGATCTAATTCTGGGGTCCTTGTGCAGAGAGGCCTCAGCATAATTAACCTAGCCCCAGCTGCAGCCTCCTGGCCCCCACGAGTGGACATATATTGTTGTCTTCACACATGTGCTCATCTGGATTTGGGTGGCCTCAGGGGGCTGAGGCATGCAAGATGAAATCCCACAAATCTCCATTATTAAATCCACAATACATTTGAAATCCCATCATCCATCTTGGTCCTGAGGCCTCTGACATCCCTCCAAAGTGAGAGAGGAGCGGGAAGACAAGGGGAAGGAAGACAGACATGGGAAGGGAAGAGGGAGGAGGCCTCCCTGTTATTTGTCCCATACCCCTCTGCCTCCTTTCTGTCCTCTTTCTGGAACCACCCCAGCAAAGACTGTCCCAGGGCCTATCATTCAGTGACAGGTGTAAATCTGCTCAACTCCATTGATCCTGGTCGTGTGTCCCCAGGCTGTCTTGAGCTCACTTAGCTCCTAAGAGCCTGCTATTGTGGTCTGGGATTCTTCTCGGCCCACAGCCCTTCTCCCCCTTCTCTCTGGGTTCCTCATACCTCACTGCCAAGCTAGACCAGGACCAGGGCAATGTGTGTGTGTCTGTGGTAAGCGGATGACAAGCCAGGCCTGAATTATCAGTCTTTAATCAAAGAGCCCTAGCAGGCCAGCATAGACCCGAGCGCAGAGCAGTAAAGAACACGCCCGTAACTGGCATCAGACCCAGAATAACTAGAGTGCCCAGCTCCTTCATCCCACCACACACACAAAGTCAATTCCTAGGCTCCTACGCGCAGTCTGGTCTCTCAGGCCGTCAAAGGATGCATAGACTTAATGCATAGATCTGGGTACTGCTCTAACTTATTCCAATGAGAGTACCCAAGTAGCGTGGTGCATGAGAAGGTAGACTCAGGAAGCACACATGCATACACACACACACAAACTCACACATACACACACACACACACACACACACACACACTAGGTGTTTTCCAAAAGTTCATAGTACTGATTCATTTCCCCCCTTGACAGGCCAAGGCTTGCTGACTTGAGAGCCCGATGTTCTAACATTAACATGCCACTGCTCACCAGAACCTAGAAGCCAGCAACCAGTGATGCTGGGAATGCAGTGTAGACACTTAGGTAGCACTCACATGCCTGAAGACATTTAGTAATGCTGGGAACGCAGTGTAGACACTTAGGCAGAGCTCACATGCATGTAGACATTTACAGGTTGACCTGGAGTAAGTCTTGCACTGTAGATTGACAGCTGAGAGCTTAAGAACCTTTGCTTACATCTGAGCATCCACCCTGGGAACAGATCTGTTAACCCAAGTCATGGGTTCCTTGGAGTGGGCATGCTCCCTCTACTTTGCTTAAGTTTCCACCAGAAAACAGACAGGGACTGATGAGAGCAGGCAGGCCCAGCAGCTCGGCTTGAGGTCTCAACCACAGCACCCCAAAGTAGCTTTCTTCTCGCAATGTGGAGACTTTCTGTATCAAGAGTCGTCCTGGAGTGTGGGGCAGCCATTGGCTCATGGATAACTCACAGGTAGTCTAAAACTGTAGGAGATGTGGCAAGAGGGAATGCAAAGGTGGTGGCAGTGCAGCCATGGACAAAGCCATCCTCGGCTTCTGGGCAGCCAGCCTCTCATTCACAGGGTGTGGATGCACTTCTGTAGTCGGACTGCCCTTGCCCCTCATCCTGCGACCTTGGGGATCCTGTGTGGCAATTAGCACAGGCAGAAAAATGGATCGGGAGGAGGGTCTCCCACAAGCCTGTCTCCCTGTCAGTCCCTTTCTTCCCTCTGTTCTACCTGGGGACATGGAAATGAGACTTTAAAAGATGTCTTCCCCATGGCTCAGAGAGCCTCTCACGGTACCGAGGGGCCCTGAGAACGCTGTGGCAATAGCAGTGATGGGAAGGTGGATGAGGAGGACCTTGTCCATCAGAGCCTGTGATTAAGTTCACCTCTCAGTAAGGACCCGAGGCCTCCTGGGTCTAGACCCAAGAACTTTGCTGGCTTTTATCGCCTGCTCTTTCCTCCCCCGATTCCCAGGGACACTCTCTGCTCACACATTACGTAGCCCCAGTGTGCCTGCCCTTGCCTTTTCTGTCCTCCTGTGTGACTCCTCTCCGTGGAGAACCCCTGCCTTCAAGAGCTTTGTCATGTCTCATTTCTAAGAGTCCTTTCCTGCCTCACTCACTCAGACCCTAAAGCTGCCCTAACTGGCTAAGTGCCCCTCTATCTCCCTGTCTGCTCGAGCTCTGGTCCTGAATATGGTACAGGGAAAAGCTCTCAGCATGTGGTTCGTCACACTGACCCCACAGGCAACGCCACAGGAGGCATTGTGGGCCACACGAAGAGCCACAACCTCACTTCATCAGAGCTTAGCCACCTGATCCGGTTGGACATTTCCCATCTGAGCCATCGGCCAAGATACCCATCATTTTCTCCACATACACACACAGTCAAACAAGCTTCAGAAAAAACACAAAATTAGGAAATTGTGATCCACCCCCCTCCAGATTTGGACCAAGATAATGGCTCCCCTACGTTGCATTTCAAAAACCCTATGAGGAAATCAAGGAAACACTGGCTTTTGAGGAAAGGTGGGCACAGAACAGCATTTCCTGAGCCACCCCACTGTCACGACAGGCTCCTACCCCACAGCCATCACCAAGCTGTAACTTCTTGTACATTTTTCTTCACAACTTCATGTCCTTCTTTCAGGGCACTTTATGTTCCTTGATCTTCCGTTATCCAAGAGTGAAATCGTGGGCATTTCAAAAGACCTGGCTGCATTTAATCTATACAAAGCCACAACATGCTAACTCTGCCAACCTCTTGATGCTGGGGTTGAAATGTCAACATTCTACTCCGCTGGATCCGGGACCACGCACAGTGGTCACAGCTCCCAGGATGACTCATGGACCCTGCCCAGTGGCCCCTAAAGGCCCAGCCACGGAAATTCCTATGAGCAAAATTTACAGATGCTGGAAGGCAGGGCAGTAAGTTAAAGCCAGGCTTTGTGCTCATTTCGGGGAAGAACCACACCCACCATAGAAGAACCTCACCCACTGCCTCCATCCTCAGAGAACCCCTACAAAGGAGATATTTGGCACAGGGGGGTCCTTTCACACATGCCCAAGAGTTGCAGGCACTACTGAAGGTGGGCTGGGAAACATACCACCTCCTCATGGGAATGCCTGGAACAGAAGTCACAGCAATAGCTGAAGCGTCCCTAACAGTCATGATGACAGTGGGCCTTCCCTGAAGTTCTGCTGCACAAGTGCTGGGCACACTTGGTAAGCACCTGGCACTTAGTGTTGAGCATGGATAATCTTTGCCAAGACTGAGGAAGAAAAGAAGGAGGGGGGTTCATAGTAATTCTAACTATGGGTGCTTCTACTCAATCTCACACGGAAGGGAAGGACCTCTGACTTAAGCCTCATATAGTCCCTTAAGGTAGTTATAACCAAAGGGAACCTGTTTGTAGAAAGAGGGCCTGAGGCCCAGCCTGCTGAAGCAATTTCCTTGGCTGGGCCCTTAGGAGCTGCCGGGCAGGGTCCATGAGTCATCCTGGGAGCTGTGACCACTGTGCGTGGTCCCGGATCCAGCAGAGTAGAATGTTGACCTTTCAACCCCAGCATCAAGAGGTTGGCAGAGCAAACTGGGACTACCACACAGTGGCTTTGTGCAGCTCACATGCAGCCAAGTCTTTCGAAACGCCCATGGTTTCAGATAGCCCATGATAGCTTCTGGATCCTTGAGTTGCCTACTGCTTTTCCAAGTCTGAGACTAGCCTTCCACAGTCATGCTAGCTACCCAGGGAGACACTAGTTTTCTTTCAGAGTGACGGACGCCCCACTCCCAGGCAATAAGCCAACAGAGAAGCAACAGGCTTCAGCTGACCTACCAGCTATCCTAGGCCAATGCACATCCAGGATCCTGCATGAGGTAGAGGCCTGGGAGGGAAGAGGCGAGAAATCTTAGCGGAAGACTGAATTAAACAACTCCAGGACTTCCCAAGAGCAAGCTCTTGATGCTAAAAGGGCTTTTGCCTTTCAAAGCAATGGAGCCAAGAAGGGCTGTCCAGGCACCATACACCACTGCCATGGCAACATGTGGATAGGCAGCTAATACCATGCTGCAGGGACCTTGGATACAAGTCTTTGTGCTGGTCCCGAGGAATCTTCAGTACAGGGAGACTCCAGAGGGTTCTGGTATCTGTGAGAAGCCCTGGTGCCCTCTGTCCTCTCCCCCCTATGCACCGTGCTCCCTCCTCACTCCCCCCTCGGCCTTCCCATCTGTCCTCATGACTCCTGGACAGTCACACAACCTGATTCTGCTTCTGCTTCATGAAGTCCAAGGCTACCAACATCTTATCTATTATCATCACCTTTAAGGAAAACTCATGTCAAAAATCTCTTGCCCAGTCTCATCTTTTCATTGTCTTCTAACACTTTTCTCACTATAAATATTTATACACAGTGCAGTCAGAAAGCCTGAAGAGGAAAGTATGAAAATCGCCCAAGCCAGGCACCCAGACATAGCGCTCCATTCACATGCTGCTATCGTTTCTTTGCTTCCTTCCACCACGTTTCTGTCTCTGATTATTTTTTATTTAAAAAATGAATCATGCTATCCATAGCTTGTATCGTGGAGTTTTCAGATAGTCTTATAGTGAGCATTCTCTTGTGTCATTTGGTGAAAGGATTCCCCAGAAACATGACTGCTAATGACAACACCATCCGTCATGGGAATGGGCCACGACATAGCTAACTCTTACCATATTGTTGGAAATTTCATCTGTTTCCAATTTTTCCCTATTAAAATAATGCAACGATGGATACCTAAATATCTGAGCCTATGTGCAGATCCATGACTCTTGCTCAGGAGAAATTTGCAGAAATTCAATTGTTTGGCCCTCACTACGGTTATTTTTCAGATTCTTACTAAAAAGCATTTTAGAAAACTGGTCCAGTATGCCTACTCAACACCTGAATATCAAAGTGGCCATTTTGCTGTATCCTCTGCATGCTGAACCCTGTAATACTTAAAGCTTTTCCCTCATGAGTTATGGAAAGTGATACACTGTTTTACTGTGACTTTTTTAACTTTAGTGAAGTTTGATATTTTCCTCTTCTACATTTTCTTCTGTGGTTTGATTGTTCATACATGTCCTTTGACCTTTCTGTTATTATGTTTAACTATAAAAGCCATAAAGAAAAAGTGCATAAACATTGTCTTCACATTGTCTTCAGGCTCCAGGACAGCAACTCTGACGCTCACCCTCTCACCCATCTGGAACACATTTGGATGAATCTTATTTAGCAAGAGTTCCCATACTCTAACAACTGTGCTCCCTCCATCCCACATCCTAACTGGAGCACGGGGATTTCATAAGTGCCCTCCCTAGAGGTTGTAAAGCCTTTGGACGCAGCCTGATAAGCACTGATACAAAGAAAACTATGTTTTTCAGTGATAATAAATTGTCCGGTGTGTTTACTAAGTGACTGTCGCCAGTCACTGTGAAATGGGACTAACACACCGCTTCCCTATATCTAGTTAGATCTATGCTTAAGCTTCATTCTCTTCTGTCAATTTTTCAGGTTAGCAAGACCTCAGACTACACACACACACACACACAAACACACACACACACTTGTACAAAAATGCCCCTACATCTCTCATTCTGGTCTTTATGTTAAAGATTTCCTTTTCTGACTCCATGTGTGCCAGTGGGTTGGTGTATGCGTGTGTGTGTGTGTGTGTGTGTGTGTGCGTGTGTGTGCATGTGTGTATGTGCATGGGAATGCTACTGCTAACAGAAGCCAGAGATTGTAAACAGGAGCTGCTCATTTGTTCTAGCTGCCCAGGCCTGGATAATCACACAGAAACTATATTAATTACAACATTGCTTGGCCTATTAGCTCGGGCTTCTTATTGACTAACTCTTATATCTTAAATTAACCCACTTCTATTAATTTGTGTATTGCCATGAGGTTGTGGCCTCCTGGTAAGGTTTTCTGACTTCTTTCTCCTTCAGCAGCTACATGGCGTCTCCTTGACTCTGCCCACTCTCTATATATATCTCTTCAGACCTGACTATATTCTGCCCTGCCATAGGCCGAAGCAACTTCTTTATTAACCAATACTAATAAAACATATTCATAGCATACAGAGGGGAATCCCACATCATCTCCCCTTTTCTGTCTAAATTTAAAAGGTTTTAACTTTAACATAGAAAATTTACATATATAAGACAGTTATCAAGCAAAAATTATAGTTATAATGTTTAGTTCAATTTACATTTGGCAAATTAAGGAAAATATTCTGCCATCTATCCTATTGGTGTGTCTAAAGTCTTATATCTAAGTTATCTTTTATCATGAGTAAGGAGAACTAGCACTATCTGTCTTCAACATTCAAAGACCTGAGAAGGATATAATATTACCTAAGTAAATAGGAAGGGCATTGTAAGCAACTTCCAAAGTTTTAGAATTGACAGAGACATCTCACTGCCTGGACAGTCACCCAAAGTTCTTCGGAAACACTGGGGCAGCCATCTTCAGCCTACAGGCCCATAGTATCCAGCAGACACAGGGAATATGAAGATCTATTCTGCCTTGTACTGGCAAAGTTTATCAGTTGCTTTCTTTTGTGTTCTGCAGAATGTCTGGTGGTTTCTTCTGTGAAGCACGGAACTCTGAAGGACCATCCTGTCTTTTGAAAAGTTCAGCAGTCACTTTTCTGTGGGTCCTCCATGTCCAGCTCATACAGCATAATAAAGCAGTCCAGGCAAGAGCAGTTTCTTGCCCAAATGGCTAGCCTTGTCACACTAAAGGCAAATTCCATGATGTGTTTCTTCAATGCCCATCAACCTCTCTGAAATAATTGGTACTGCCAGAAGCAGACATGTCTCACTGTTAAGAAAAGCCTGAGTTCTTAGTATATTTTAAATGCCATATTCTGTAGGTCCTTTAAAGGTTTGAAGAATACCTATCCATCTGAAATATAGCTCTATATATCTAGAAATAGAAAACCTAACTAACATGACTACAGTTTGACTATTATAGATGACTCTCTATTAATCTGTATTTCTTAACTATACATTACATTTTTAAAGAAACTGCACAAACACAATGCCTTAAACAAGAGCAGAAATATATATACACAAAATCAACCTTAAGTTTGTATCACTAGATCAAGATCCATACCAATGTAAGGCATTCATCTCTATATAATATCCCACCTAATTTTTATTTTAGAAATTGACTGTGACCATTAATCAGTTATAACCAACCTTTTTAAAATGAAAATAAACCTTTAGAAACAATCATTTTGGGAATTTGTGCATTGTGCTTTTTGCTGTTTTTTGGGAAAAGTATTTTTAAGGTTCATAGAGATATTTGGGGGGGGAGGTTCTTGTTCCAACAACCACATTAGCCTGAAAGGAATCCATAGGTTCCCAACTTCTGTGGAAACAAAAGCAGAACATCTTTTCCAAAGCAACATCACCTTAGACCCAAATTTTCAAGTAAAGATACCTTTATTTTGGTTTAGCTTATTAGCCCCCACAATCATATATCTCTCTGCAGTCAAAGAATTCAAAGAAAATACAATAATATACATAATCCCAATTCTCTGTGTATATTCCAATTTTATGTGGCTATTTTTCTTTACTCCTTTAGTCTATAACTATCTGTACTTTTATATTATTTTACCGTCTCTTTAAAGACTTTGTTTTATTTTTTAAAATTATTTCTTTCCTTTTATAACTGTTTATATTCTTTTTCTTCTCTCTCCCAAGTCTACGTAAATTTTTTAAACACACTGTGTCTCATTTAGAGGACTTTTATGTATGAATCTGTCCTATTGTGTATCTAAAATCCTTTTCTGACCCTGAGTGCTTTTCTTTTTTTTTTTTAATTGCTAAGCAGGCGTGGCTAGGACCAACTCCATGGCCCTGCCTGTATGCTCTGCCCAGTCCAACATGGGGCAGAGGCATGTTCACCACCTCTGTGAGCCATGTACACTGCCTCAGATCCCGGGATGAGGTGGGTCTATGTTACAATTAAGCAATTTGTAGCACTCTGCTCACAAACGCCATTCAAATGCAGGACCTCCCAAAAGAGCCAGAGTTCATGCTGCCAGCATGAATCAAGAAACCAAGTCTCTTAAATTAGCTGAGAAGTTTTTGCTGCTAATGCTGAGTTAGGAAATCTTCTCTTAAAGAAGACTTGCCTCTGCTCACCACCAGCAAATAGAGCCCGCCTGAGAAGATTCTGCTACCAAGAAGCTGTGCTTACGTTTGTTCTTTTGTGTCTAGAATTCATTTCCAAGATCTTTCAGGTTTTATGTGAATGTAGTCGGTCCACGTTGGAGTCATCTCTAAAAGGAGACTGCTCGTTCTTACAGGCTGTTCAGACCTGAATAATTACACAAAAACTGTATTAATTACATCACTGCTTGGCCTATTAACTCAGGCTTCTTATTAACTAACTCTTACATCTTAAATTAACCMATTTCTATTAATTTGTGTATTGCCTGAGGCTGTGGCCTCCCAGTAAGGTTTTCTGGCTTCCTTCTCCTTCAGCAGCTCCATGGCGTCTCCTTGACTCCTACTCTCTCTATATATCTCTTCCAGGCTGGCTTTTCTCTGCTAAGCCACAGGCCGAAGCGGCTTCTTTATTAACCAATGGTAATAAAACAGATTCACAGCATGCAGAGGGGAACCCCACATCGAATGGTGTTGGGTCTCCATGGAGCTGGAGTTACAGACAGTTGTGAGCTACCCAATGTGGGTTCTGAGAGTCAAACTCAGGCCATCTACAAAAGTGATCTTAACCACTGAGCCATCTGTCCAACCCTGATCTCTTTTATTAAAATTAATAGTTCTCTTGATGTTTTCAAGCTTTTGGAAGGTAAGTATACCACTTTAAAATACTGGGGAGTTTCTTCTTTGGTTTTTGTTTCATTGTTTTTTTCAACAGTATATATTTTGCATCTGGTTCTATGCCTTTTTGCATGGAGGATATAAGCAGGAAAGCGCGGAGGACAGTCATACCACATTTCATGTTAAAAAAGAAACATGAAAGACCGTCTCTATTCACTTTTCCTATTTTCTACAGTTTCAGATATTAGTTTAGACAATATTCTCTACTGTGTTATGGAAACAATATTGGCACCATGGCATTTAAAATTTTTAACTATTTCTGGGCTAAGGAGATGGCTCAGTCATAAAGGTGCCTTCCACAAAAAGCATGAATGTCCAAGTTCAAATCCCCTACACTGGCCGTAGCAACACAGAGATGGGCAGATCCCTAGAGATCATTGGCCATACAGCCTAGCGCAATTGACAAGCTTTGGGTTCAATAAGAGACCCTGGGTGGAGGACATTTGAGGACACCTGATATTAACCTCAGGCCCCCACATTTGGGCACACACAGAAAATAACTTTTAAACTATTTCTGATTTTAGAATCTAAAACTGCCACTGGTCTTCCTCTTTTAAACAGAGCTTATGGAACATAGCTTACACTGAATATTCAGAGTAATTAACCGCAGACCCAATTCCATATGATTCCCAAACAGACAGAACTCTTCTGCCCTCTTACCAACTCTTGCCCCACCACTGTGCCTCTTGGAATCCTGTCTCTATGCTCACTGCCATGATAGTGCAGTGACATTTCTTGCTGTCAGAGGATTCATCTACTTACCCAGCTTCAACTTCCAATCTTTGATATCACAGGAATTAGAAAACTCCAGCCAAGCAAATTATGCATGAAGTGTGGATAAGCTCTCCGGAAGTGGTTTTATATGATTGAGAGCCAGAGGTCTATTTCACAGCGCTCCTTGAACCACTTGAACCATTCAGGAAACTCTCTTTTAGCTTTGATTGCCTCTGATGTGGAGAGAAAAAGACTCCAGGTGGCTGAAGTACGTGCAGAAAATGAAGGCAGCATGCCTACCCAACATGCCTTAAGAGTTTCGGCAATGGGAGTGAGCTGCACACTCAATCAGGAAAGACTGACTCCAGTACATTCTGCAACCATCAGTAGGCATTCCACAAGCTTACTGGAGGTTTCTATAATAAAATATACTGAGAGATACTTTCATCAAATCCTTACTGCCCTGGAGTGGGTACGGAGGGAAAGGGATATATAACCCAGAATGAATGAACCTGTTTTGTTGCGTGTATTCTACTCTTGCTGAAGAACTGACGTTGCATAAGGCATGAGGCTCTGCAGGGAATTCGGGGGGGCATGTAATTCTGTATGAGAGTCAGATTACATATAAATAATTAGAATGGAATCAACACATGTATGAGGGTTGGGGCTGTAATTTTTCAGGCCCAAGAAACACCAACAATTTAAGTTGGAATATCAGTCACAGGGGACAGGAAGCTTCATGTGCAGTGAGAAGCAAAGGCCATGAAATTGCGTCTGTGCACATGCGGCTGGATATGGGGTCACTCACTTCACTCACTCCCCTGCCCGGGTTCTGCCTGCCAGAGCCGCTCACTCCCCTGCATGGGTTCTGTCTGCCAAAGCTGGCCTCTGTCTGTCTTTGATTGGACTAGGCTTCTTTTACTGGCACCTGGCAGATTCTCCATACCCTCTCCTGGTTTTTGTTACCAAACGGCCTACAGACATCTACTTTAAGTGAGTATGCACTTATCACTGACTTTTAAAACTGAGTCTTTCATTCTAAAGTGATATAAGCCCATGGTTTAAAAAAAATCCAAAAAAAAATAGACACACATTAAAAAGTGAATCTGTTTTACCTTAGCCCCTCCAATAGACACTTCACAATCCACCCATCAATTCCCAGTGTGTCCTCCCAGAGAGATCTGCATACATGACTAGACAAACAGTTCCCTTTTTACACAGATCACAGCAGCCTCCGTGCTTGCTCTTCTCCTGCCTGTGTGGCCCTCTTCCCAGGAGATGCGAACAAATGTCTACTTACCACAGAAAGGAAACCAACAACAGAACAAATCATGGCTGCCACCAAAGCACAATTTGGTGGAGTTCTACGGGAGTTCCTTCAAGGAGCATGGGTGAGGGGTAGCTACAGAACCAGGAATGGCTCAAAAGCAGCTGTATCACCAAAGCCCACCCTAGCATGGCTGACAGCTCACAAAGCTGGGAACCTGGAGCACCCAGCACGGCCCGCAGGCAGCTGGTCAGGTCAGAGAGTGTTCTTTCTAGGTAGTTCACTTGGGCTGAGACTTTTCTAGGCAGCTCAGCTGGTCTCTGCTTCTTCCAGGAACAGTGGCTGATCTGAGCACCGTTGGGCCACTCATCTCATCTCCACTACCTATTCTTGGGAAGGGAGAGATCCAGTGAATCTAGTCAGCCTCAGGGACTTCCTGAAGTTCCTGAATTGCTACTTCTCTAGTTTAATAATTTTCCCTGAGGATAAAATGCTCCCCCTCCCTCAGAATATCCTGTTGTCTTACCTCCCTTCCAGCATCCTGTGTCCTCCGAGATGGAAGATTCATCTCAGAGAAAACTGTTACGCAATAATTGGCTTTCTTGAAGATGAAGCTAACTCTACACTGGGTAGGCTTGAACTATCTCCCTTGGTCTTGGTGGGGAGGATAAGCCACATGCTAGAGATGATAACAGGACTGTGTGCCCCTCCACCTCAAATGAGCTCTGCACCCTCCCTTGCTGAACTCAGGATCCAGCATCAAATCACCTCAGAGATGAGTCTTCTCTGGTCTAAGAAGTACCCTCTTTCCCACCCCACGTGGCTTCTTCACTACATGTAATGTAGAGTCCACCTATTTTACCTGCCCTTTATTTGTAGCTCATCATTAATCTCTTCTCATGAGACAGGGGGCTCCATGAGGGCCAAGGCTCTGATGAACTGACCACTGTTATATTCCTGGCACTCAGCAGGTGCTGCCCCACAGTAGATATTCTATGTGTCCTCCATGAGTAAATAGTACGACCCTGCTTACAAAGCTCATTGGCTTCTCAAGGGAGGATAGGTGGGGTGCTAGGAGATGGCTGGGGTAAGAGTGGACCCCAATTTACAGATGGATAAGTAGGTTTTGGTCCCATAGGGTACCACTGGTGAAGTCAAAGATACAATTCAACATGACCCCAAGACCCATGTCCCTCTCTCCTGCAGGAAACTCCAAGGCATGATGATTGAATCTCAGCATCCAAAATACCAGACCCTGCTTTCAAATAGAATGTCCACTTAACAAAAGTCCCCAAAGGTCCACGACTCCTTCATACTCTTTCAGTTAAGACTAAAGATGTGCCCCCGGTCACTTCAAAAAGCAACAGGTCTCTCAACAGACACAAACCATTCTCCATACATTTACACCTCCATTGCCACCCAGCCTGCCTACTTCCACGAGTCAGTGACAAATACAACGAGGCAAGCCACTCTGTGACATATTCCCTGGGTGTTGTCACCCTGCATGCTACAACTACATAGTTAAGGGTGGAGAGGAATGGCCCAGCGTGAGTCCTGCCCCTCCATAGATGTACCCAGCCTTCTGGGAACTGCCTCATTAGCTGGCCCACTGGGAAACATGCCAGAGCAGCTACACGTGAGCAAAGGTCTACTCCCTGGACAGCAGTGGCTTACCTACGCAATGTGCTGCACAAGCTACATTCACCCTCATGGATGAGTCCAATCCCACTGTGGACATCGTCGAATGAGCCTAAAGTGTATTACCATTTGGGGTAACCTCCAAACTAAGACCATTCTGAGAACAAAAAGAGGGGTTGCAATATTTACACAGGGGTTTCAGGGCTATGCCAGGGAAACCAAGCATATGCTAAAGTAACAAATCTGCTGTCTGGATGTATTTCCAAGCTTAGATTTTTTCGCCAAAGGCTTGCTACACTGTGCATCTCCCACTGCCTCGGTTTATTTATTTAAAAAATTCCTATGCTCTTTCATAGTCATATAATATTCTTGGGGGCCATGAAAACAAGCAGAATCCCTACTTTAGAAATGAGGGCACAGTGGTAAGGTAAGGCAAGGACACTTGCCCAACCCACACAGAAGGCAGTGGCGGAGAGGGAAAGGGAACTCAGACCCAGTAAATAAACTAATTCCACTTCCTTTCCCACTACCATGCTGACATACAGAAGGGTCAAGACAGAAAACCAGCCTGTTTCAAAGACTCCTGATAAATTTCCTAGGAAATATTTCATTATTCAGTAAGAAATCCCCAGATAAAGAAATTCTTTCTCCACCTACTAGGGTTTGAATATGAAATCTCTTCCATAGACTCAGTTTTGAATGCTTGCTCCCCAGATGGTGGTGATATCTGGTGAGACTGTGGAGCCTTCAGGCCGTGAGACCGAAGGGACGGAAGAAGTAGGTCACTAGAGGCCAACCTTTGATGACAAGTTGGCCCTTCCAGTCTCTGTGTTTCCTGGTTTACTGTGATGTGCACAGCCTCTGCCACACACTCTCAGCACCGTGAGTTCCTCTGCCACCCTTCTCCATCATGACAGACTGAACCCCTCTAAAACATTGAGCCAAAATCAATCTACTCCCCCTCCTTAAGGTGTTTCTGCCAGGTCCCATGGCCACAGTGACATAAAAGCAGCAAACAGACTACTTCAACGATTCCTAGGGGTTTAACTGATGTCTCTTAGAAGCAAGACAATCCATGCACTCAGAGATGCACACACCATCACATTTAAGTCAATCAACAACAGCACACATAACCAATACATCTCTAATCATTGCTGGTTTCATGCCAGAGCTTCATTGTTCTGGAGGCAAGAATCTGTGTTACATAGAAACCCTGGTCTTAACACAGTTCCTGGTACAAACAGGTCCTCAAATTCCACACGTGGACAAATTATGGAAGAACAAACACACACGTGTCTGAGTATATGGCTGCACAGAAATGCATTTGTCTCTTCCGGTTGCTATGTTATGCAGATTTCCATCAATGACAAAAGACCTGAGAAAAATCAACCTAACAGGAATAATGGCTTATTCTGGTTTACAATTCTGGATATGAGGTCATGGTCACTGGATTCTATAGCCGTGGATGTGTGGTAAGATGGAAGGTCTGAGAAAGACTGTGGTAAATCAAAGCTGCTTACCTCATGGCAGCTAGGAAGAAGGCAAAGAGAGAGGAAGGGGTGCACTCCAAAATAACCTTCAAGGCCACACCCCAGTGACCTAACTTCTTCAACTATCTCCCACCTGCTCCATAGCCTGATCATCAAGCCATTACCCTACAGCTCTTTGGGGACATTGAAGATCAACCCATGATGACTAAGGATCACCTATAATTATCTATCCATGTAAAACTTAGAAGTATATTAGTCTGGTTTAGCCTTCGATGTCAGCTGCTTTCCCCATTGATAGCTCAAGGGCAATTATGCAGGAAATGAAGGAAAGGGGCAGGAGCTGCAGACCTTTCTACCTCACTCAGTGAATACAGTGAACACAGGAACCTGTGCTTCTGAGCAGCAGCCTCTGGAAGGTGGCCGAGGAGGTGACAAGTGGACTTGGTGATCCTGAGGCTGTGGGGTCCAGACTATGTCCCCGGGGGAAGAGTTCCTGGGGCTGAGATGAGCCCAGAAAGGGTCACAGCAGGACACAGGGTGAAGAGAGAGGGAGTGCAGAGAACAGAAGAAGAATGATGGGCTTCACAGGCAAGGAATTGTCATTTACTGTTCACAAGCCACCGGGGTAATTCCATCTGTTTTACTGTTCTCTGAACTATAAAAGCAAAGCAAACACATCCAGGACTGCTTCTCCAGGCCTGGAAATCCTCTCCTTTATGGTTAGGGGTTTTTTCTCAGAGCCACAAAAACTAAGGCACCTAACATAGAGACACTGTTTTCCCAAGAATCCCCTTGCTGGTCTTTTGTAGAGCACAGGCCCCAGAAAATCTCCCTGAAAGGGAACATGGCCTGTATACCAGGGAAGATCGTGGATCCAAGAAGCTGGAGCAATGAAAGAGCCAGGCTCTGGCTCGGAATCTGCCATTCATTAGACGACAGGCACCCTGGCAAGCCACTGCATTTCTTTGAGCCTGGGTTTCCTACATGTTAAACAGCCGTGACAATGGTGTTGGCTCAGAGGCAGTGACGACAACATCATGAGACACACAGGGAGGGCTCTTTCTTGACCTCAAAGCATGTACACTAGGGTCACCTATTTAGAGAATTTTTAAAAATCTGACATTTTGTCTGAAGATAAATGCTTCTCAAATATTAAAAATTAAAATTAAGAAATCAGAGTCAGACTCTAACAAACAGTGAGCATGTCTAGGGGCTCAGACTAATGTCAAGTTGAACCCTAATTAACACACTGCCCTGCCTTGCCCAGACAGACAATAACTCTTACTCCACTCCATAAAGATGGGCATTTTATGGGGAGGAAAACAAGACTGGGTGAGTACAAGTCCGTGCAAATATCTGGGTCTCTGTCCAGAGGCAGGCCCGGACGCAGCTTGGTTGCATGTCTATGCAAATCCAGCCCAAAGAGCTTTGAGCCCATCTGCCCTGACTAAATGGCCAGATGTGAGCCGGTCTGCCCTGACTAAATGGCCAGATGTCATTCTTTCCTCTGGGGCTGAGACTATCCCCAGAGTACTCTGTAGAGAAAGCTTAGGCTTGATCCCTGCTGCTGAGCTACACCGTGCATCTTTTCACACAGCAAAAGAAACCACCATGCTCACCACTGACAATGGCTCTGCCATGTGCAAAGCAGTTTCGCTGGTGACAAAGCTCCTGGTGCCATGTTCCACTCCATTGCTGGGTGTCCCTGACACCATGGTGTCATGGTACGCATGGGCCAGAAGGACTCCTATGTATGCAGGTGGTGAGACCCAGGCAAGAAGGGTATTCCAACCCTGAAGGACCCTAGCAAGATGACACCATCAACAACCGGGACAACATGGAGATGACCTGGCACAACTTCTACGATAAACTTCACAGGGCCCCTGAGAATCGCCTGGTGCTTCTGATTGAGGCACCCAAGACCCCAAGGCTAACAGAGAAAAGATGATAGAAAATGTTTGAAACCTTCAATCACATATATGGCCATTCAGGGGGTGCCGTCCCTGTATGTCTCTGGGAGAAACTACCGGCATTGTCACGGACTCT
>LOEQ01002467.1:0-14826 GCA_001685075.1 Bramus lutescens
CTGAGTTCAATTCCCAGCAACCACATGGTGGTTCACAACCATCTGTAATGAGATCTGGTGCCCTCTTCTGGCCTGCATGTGTACACGGAGACAGAACACTGTATACATAGTAAATAAATAAATCTAAAAAAAAGAATTGTAATTTTATTGACAGCATTTTTACTTCCTAGGGCATGTAAAGTAGAAGTCTATCTACTTTTATGGGGAGGGTTCAAGACAGGGTTTCTCTATGTAACTTTAGAGCTTGTCCTGGAAGTAGCTCTTGTAGACCAGGCTGGCCTCGAACTCAAAGAGATCTGCCTGCCTCTGCCGTCCAAGTGCTGGGATTAAAGGCGTGCACCACCATTGCCCAGCTGGGGTCTGTCTACTTTGAATGATGTCATAGACCTGTTCAAATAGAACTGTAAACCCCTTTAAAGTGCTTTTTGTTTTGTTTTGTTTTTGCTCTCAAGATCTGGGCAGACCAATGGGCCAAGAGGTTAAACTATAAGACGGGTTCCAGGTGCGTAGTGCTGTGTAACATTAAGCGAGTCAGTTACCCCCTCTGAACCTCAGTTTCCCTACTTCCACAATAGGGGTCGCACTATCCTCTGCCCTAGAGGGCTTTGGTAAAGGTTCTATGAGACCCCAACGGTTGGTCATATGCCGTTGTCATGACCCCTGCACTTCCAAGCACCATGCAAATGAAAACGTGCTCCTCCAGTATAGAAAGATCACAAGACACAGATGCACAAGGGACAACCAGACAGCGACTGGACATGTCATCCGCAGCCGAGGTAGGAGACACCCTGAGAACAGTGTGGCAGGCTAGAGCCCACTTCCACATGTGGGAACATCTGCCCTGTGGTCAGACCTGCCATCCTGCCCTGGCGTCTTGCTCACTCAGAATGGAGAAGTGACTGTGGAAATGATTTCTGTCTGCAGTGGGCTGACGTAGACCCTGGGATAGGAACCAGGCTCCAGCAGCCGAACTGGAAAGGGCTCCTGGGGGCTCACCCTGCTGCGCAGCTGGGTGGGAGGAAGAGCGTGTGGTTGTGCCTGTGATTAAGCAACATGGCTTTCCCAGGCAGACCCCGACCTGAGCTCTGCCCCCACTAGCCACGCTAACTATCCATGCTTACTCGCCACACTGCCTCTGCAAGCTCGCCTTCAGCCATTGAGCTCCAGAGAATTCCAGCAGACGTGGCTTATGCAGTACTCAGCAGCCCCCACACTGTGGGTGCCTGCACTGTTGCGAGGCGGCAGAGTCGAGTTCCCTAAATGCCACACCCGACAGGATGGACCGGGAAATTTGCATGAATGCGGCATAGGTGCTCAGTAAAGATGGAAGCCTGGTGCAGGGAAAGAGCGCCGGGTACTGTGGCTTAGCACGGGGTGCAAGCTTCCTGGGAGCACCCATCTCCTGTGGGGAGGTGAGGATTAGCAGAGTGCAGGAGAATGGGCTATTGCTGGCTGGTGACACCCGTTGCTCCAAAGGCAAGCCCGGCTTTAGGTTGGGGACTGCATAGAGGTTCACGCTTGCCACCACGGTAGCCAAATCCTCCCGCTCTGCTGACCTGGTCTGTACTAGATGAACCCTTAGCTGCTGCCTTTAGAGTCAGGAGAGTGAGCTTCCCTGTGTCCAAAGCTTAACTGGAAATCACCGTGACAGCGCTGGCTCCTATTCTGGCGCTCCTCCTGTGCCGCAGGGGGCTGACTGCATGTTGCCTTTCCTGGGCTTACTTTCAGCTGCATGAAGAGAAAAGCTGGAGTATCTTGCCTCAGCAGGTCGCCAGAAGCAGTCGTGCCTCCTCTGTGTGTCCCAGGTCCCACCAGACAAGTTTCCGATGACCCCAGTAGCCAGGACTCTAGGCTCTGCTAACCCCATCACCTCTCCTGGCCCTTCCATCCTCAGAGTGGTGGCCTTTCCCTTCAGTGTTCTGTCTCAAGATCCACTCCTTGTCTTCTGGTTTAGTTGGCCTAAGCTCCCTATAGCCTGTGTAACTCACTCTCTGCATTAAGTCCCTTTGTCTAATCCAGAGACAAGAGTGCTTCTGACTGGGTAGTGGTGGCATATACCTTTAATTTCAGCACTAGGGTGGCAGAGGCAGGTGGATCTCCAAGTTTAAGGCCAGCCTGGTCTACAGAGTGAGTTCCAGGACAACAAGGACTGTTATGCTAGGGAAACCCTGTCTCAGAAAGAAAAACAAACAAACAAGCAAAAGAAGAGCTTCTGTTTCCTTGTTTAGATTCAGAACACCAGCCCCTCCTGATGCTGTGGACAGACGGCTGATCTGAAATATCCTTCACAAGCCTGAGTCTCTGGGCTTAACCTTAGGTAAGGGCATCAGTATGCCCGCCTATGTAAATGCCAGCTTCCGGGAGATGGCCATCAGATACACCAGCTCTGCCCAGACTGGCAAAGGTCAGCAGCAGAAACTGCCTCCTCCAAAAGAGGGAAGAGCCTTAGGGGAGCTCCAGCAAGAAGAACTAACTCTCCAGAGTGCTGGGGACGGTCCCTTGTCCCACAGTTTTGCAGACTGATTTCCACATGCAAGCCTGGCAAGGCCTCCAAAAGCCCTGGGGGCAGACAACTACCATCACCACCCCCATTTAAAAGGGAGGAAATTGAAGGAGGGAACATCCCCACAGACAGTAAACCAGAGAAGGGCATAGATGGTCTGAGGCTTCCAGGCTTCCAGCTCCCCACTGGGACTCTGTCCCCTGGGAACACTCAGAAATGGGGTACTCAGTGCTTAGTGAGGCTGGGTCAAGATGGGCCTCTACAGGATGTCTTGGCGAAGGCCAGCAAACCTACACTCAAGCAGTTAAGGCCTAGTGAGCCCACACTGGGGGAGCCACCATTTAACAATGTTCCCATGTGGAGTCAAGGTTACTAACACTTACAGCGACCTCCTTCCAAGGGAAGTCCAAAAGAAATCTATGCCTCTCAATAGGCTGTTGACTGGGAAGCAGGGAGCATCCAGCCTTGTGCTCGTGGGCAGCTGGTGGGCCAGTCTGCCATGGCCACAGCAGGTGCATGCAGAAAACCTCCACAGTTGTGGTGGTTTGGATGTGTGCTCCCCATAGGTTCAGATGCTTGAACCCTTGGTCCCCAGTTAGTGGCATTGTTTGGGGAAGTTTAGATGGTGTGGTCTTGTTGGAGGTTGTAGGCCACTGAGGTTTAAAAGCCCTAAGCCAGCCCCAGTGCACACTCTCTGCTTCCTGCTGCAGATGGTATAGGCAGCTTTGAAGGGTAGGGGATGGGGTGCCCACTAGGGAAGATCAAGCAAGGGAAGGACACTGCCCAGCAGGGATGAGGTGGAAGGGGTGGATCAGAGGACTACAGGTGGATTCTTTGATCTCTAAGGGTCTCTTTCACCTGAGTTTATAACCCATGGCCAAAGGACTTTTCTATTGCTGTGATAAAACATGATGACCAAAGCAACCTATAAAAGAAAACGTTTCACTGGGTTTGCAAGTTCCAGGGAGCGAGAGTCTGTGAAGGTGATCGCAGGCATGGTGGCAGGAACATCAGCAGGCAGAAGGAAGAAAGCATACTGGGAATGGTACAAAAGCATTGACATGCCACACCTCCTCCAACAAGGCCACACCTCCTCCAACAAGACCACACCTCCTCTAACAAGGCCACACCTCCTCTAACAAGGTCACACCTCCTCCAACAAAGCCGCACCTCCTGATCCTTCCCAGACTGTTTCACCCTCTGAAAACCAAATATCCAAGCATGAGGCTATAGGTGTGTTCTCATTCTAACCACCATGAAGACAGTCTCAGTAACGGCCCCCAGTGGCTGAATCTCCACTGTTGTCACACTGAGGGGCCTTAAGGTGGTATCATACCTCACAGCAATGCTGAACCAAGGGGCCTGACTCTGGCCAAGTCACAAATAAGGAAAGAATATGAGAGGCTGAGATTCCAGAAGATTCCATCAGACCCCACTGCTGGGGGGATAGTGGGCCGCTCCAACCACATTCTGAAATGTCATAAGATCTCAGCTGTCTGTTGAATGCATCTTCTAAGCTGGTCATGTAATCCCCCACAGGACATGTGAACAGGATTTCTCAGTAGGACATAAGCTCTGGCCTGGGGAGCAGAGTCCTTCATCTCTGGATGCATGAATTATGGGTTCTCTTCACAGTTACTCTGGGGAAGCCAACTGCTGTGCCTTGTAGAACAGAGACTGAGCGTTCCTTTCCCTGGCACCTCGCAACCTCAGCTACAAGGTCTCAGTCACACTGTAGTGTGGGCTGTTGATCCCCACAGCCTTTAGGATCATCAGCCTAAGACACCGTCTCTGTAAGTTACCCAGCCTGTGGCCCTCAGTCACAGCCAGGATAGTCACCCCATCAGGATCTTCCAATGCCTCTGCCACACGTGTTAACATTCTGTTCTATTCTGTTCAAAGAAAATTAAGTCCTGCCTCACCCAGGTGGCACACACCTTTAATCCCAGCACTTTGGGAGGCAGAGGTAGGTGTATCTCTGAGTTTGAGGCTAGGCTGGTCTACACAGAGAGTTTCTGGACAGCTGGAGCTATGTAGAGAGACCCTGTCTCCAAAACAAACAAACAATAATAATAACTAAACCCGAGAATGGTATGTCAAGGAAAGCAGTTGAGCCCAGGCTCCTTGCCCTGGCTTCTCCATCAGTTAACATGCAGTTCCTGGATCTTCCTACACATCCACATGATGCTTGCTGCGCCCCAGGAGGAATGTCAACCTGAGCAGACTGTGCTGGCTCTTGAGTCCCTGTCAGCATAGCCTCATGAGACAAGGACCTTGTCCCACACATTCTGGAGCCACAGTCACCATGTGAGGATTGAACATGGGCAAGAGACTGCTCCCACCCCACCAACAGCCCAACACCGTCCCAACGTCCCTTTCCCCCTTCATTGATGGCTTTGCACTGAGTCCTCAAACACCTGCCTTCTTCTTCTACCCACCTGCGTTTCTTGGTCCCCACTCTGCCCGGCCGTGAGAGAGCGACCAGGACGCTGCATATCGTGTGTTTTCTGGAACAGGCCCCACACTCTGTGTCCAGGCCAGAAAACAGGCCCACTTGACATGTTGGCACTGCTGGCCCAGAGCAGCTCCTGTGTGGGAAGGGGGGGTGGTTGGAGGTGCAAGAGACAGAGTCATTGCTTGTTAGAAAGCTGGGGGAGGACCCAGGAACACAACTGACTCTTTTAAAGTTTAGAGTAGCATACAGAGTAATAGGTGAGGACATCTTCACATGTGTGTGTTGCTATCCTTGTTCTCATTCCGTCCCCTTCCGCGCAGCCCTCTCCATGTCTCTGCACCTCCGGCTAGTTCCCTTCCTTCCCCGATATAGGCCTCTATTCTTCACTATCTCCGCTGCTCCATTCCTCTTCCCTCCCTGAAGACCTCTTTCTCCTCCTCCCAGGGTCCCCTTTTTAGCTTCATGGCCTACACACACACACACACACACACACCCCTACCTATATGCGCACACACATGTAATTTGAAGCCTAGGCTGCACGTGTGAGAGAATGATGTGACATTTATCTGTGTGTGACTTATTTCACTTGTGACACACAATTCCAGTTCCACGCAGCTCCCTGCAAAGGCTTCGTTTCCATTCCGGGTTTCACTTCCTTTACAGCTGCACAGATGTCCGTGGTGTGTCTGGACAGACTGCTCAGCCGATGAAGTGCTCGCTGCATAAGCATGAGGATGCCCAGGGACCCCATAAAAAGCCAGGCGTCGTGGTGTGTGTCTGTAACTTTGGCCCTGGGGATCCCCAAAGCTCACCAGTCAGCCAGTGTTGCCTGTCAGTGAGCTCCAGATTCAGTGAGAAACTCTGTCTCAAAGCCCAGTGTGGTGTGCCCGTGAGGGGGTACAGTAAGGAAGATGCTTGCTGCCAATCCCGATGACCCAAGTGCAGTCCTGGGACCCACAGAGTGGGTTGTCTTCTGACCTCCATCTGTAAGCTGTGGCACATGTCATCTGCAAGCGGTACACACCCTCATCCACAAACACAAGATAAATAATAGATGTGAGGACTAAAAACACAATTTAATGTGGAAGATACCCCGTGTCAACCTCTGGCTTCCACATGCACACTCTCCAAGTACACACACACCAACGTGCACACCCGTACACACCTGTGGGCACCCCTGTACACACTCACGTACACACGTACACACCCACATGCACACAACACATACGTAGAGTGCACACACCGCATCATCCCTCCTTCCTTCTGCTCAGACCTGCACGGATGTGGATGCTTGCTGGACACATGAGAAGCCCGTTTCCCAGATGGAAAACTGGGAACTTCCCCAAAACAAATGACACCTGCCTAAAGGAAAGAGGAAAGAGGACACTCCCGAAATCTGCACTTCCCAGCTCTGGGGTGTCTGAGGACACCTTTGGGAACTAAGGAATCACTGCCTGGGGAAGGCAGCTGCTCAATGCAGCTTCGCTGTTGTCCTTCCCATTTGGCACCTTAGCAGGTGGAAGACTGACGTGATGTCCACCCAGACAGAGAAAAACAGCTAAGCTGGCCTCTGTGGCGTGCAGGGGACGAGGTTAGCAGAGGGCTTGACAGGAAGGGCTCTCTCTCTCACACACACACACCCCACCCTTGCCTCTCTCTCAGATTTATTGATCTTTATTTATGCTTAGATGTGTTTGCCTGGTTGAGTCAATATGTGTACAGGGGCCAGAAGAGGGTGCCGGATCCCCTAGAAGTAGAATTATAGGTAATTGTGAGGTGCCTAGAGTGGGTGCCGGGAACTGAACCCCAGTTCTCTGCTGGAATAGCAAGTGTTCTTTACCGCTGGGCTACCCCTCCAGCCCTGAGGAAGGGCCTTATTGCTACACAGTCCGTAGCTTGGAAAACAAACATACATTTTTTTGTTTACTTTTTTTTGTTTTTTGTTACTACAAAAAGGAATAAAATAAAACAAATCAAAGCAAAGAAACAAGCCCAGTGGAGTCTATGGAAGTTAAAAGGGGTGGGCTCATGGATAGAAGCAGGTGGCGTCAGATTCTGTCCCAGGGCCCCAGATACCAGGTCCTAGGTGAAGCAACACACGATAAACAGAGGAAGCTTGGATCCCTCACTGGCACTCAGAGTTCTACCCCCAAGCCAGAGGCAGCTTCCTTCCCCCGTGGCGGGTGTGTTCTACATCTGGCCACACGCAAGGAACACACCCACGATATGGAGTGGAGGATCTGGGAGGGGCCGGGGAAGAAAATGAGGTAAAGAGGCAGTTTACAGTCAGCAGCAGTGAATCGCGCCAGGCACTGAGCCCCACGAGGTCCCTGATGAGGAAGGACGACACAGGAGTGGCTGGGATTCAAGAAGATGAAGTGGGATTGGTCAGATGCACACAGGCTTGCACACACCTGCAGAGCGAGGCCCTCTTCAGCCTTGGGGACAGGGGCATGCCCGGCAGTGGTGCTCAGAGTCATGCCCCGGAGACTCATGTCCTATTCACCTGCAAGGAGTTCCCGCTGCACCCTCCCATGGGTCCTGAGCGTTCACCTGACACAAGACACATATCCTCTCACACTTAACACACACACATGGACTCATACAGCTCCTGCACATACATTCACACACACACACACACACACACCACCTTAACTTCTTCTTTCTCCACTGGGACATCTTGAGCAATCATAACAAGGTTGCCCGTGACCTTGTCTTCTCTGGCGGTTAAAGTCACCCCGGCTGACTGATAGCCGGATACCCCAATAGCAGCGCCCGTGGCCCACCCCCTCCAGACAGCATTCTCTCTGCCCTGCACCTGACTGGTAGCTGCCACGCCAGCCAGGCTCCCAGCAGCGCTTCCATGATTTCTGCTGACCTATGTGTAGCATGAATTCTAATTGGACTTAATAAGAACTCGAAGTCAGCTCTCAGGGGGTGAAAGCTGAGGGATCAGAGGAGCAGAGCAGCCTCTAGAGAGCTCTTACCTCTACCAATGCTCACACCAAAGGGGCGCTCCTGTCCCTACGAGTCCTCAGACTGCATCCTCAGACAGCATCTGTTCTCTGTGAATTCTCAGACTACACTGAGCTCCTGTCTCCTCAAGCTTTATATTCCTCTCTCCACCCAGTCATAATGCTCCTGTCTCCACCTCCTTAGTGCCGGGATTAAAGGTGTGTGATCCCAAGTGCTGGGATCAAAAGTGTGATCTCTGCTTCTTTTTTACACAGATTCAATCTCGTGTACCCAGGGTGGCCTTGAACTCACAGAGATCCCTCTTCCTCTGTCTCCAGAGTGCTGGGATTAAAGGTGTGTGCCACCACCACCTGGCCTCTATGGCTAACTAACTAGTGGCTTAGCTCTGATCTTCAGACAAGCAGTATTTGTTAGGTCACAAACAAAATGTCGCTAACCTATGCTCACCAGTTGCTTTGGAGAAGGCCAGCTGCCAACTCCAGGTACCCTGCGATGGGCCCTGCATGGGGTCACTGCCCTTGAGGGAAGGCTGGAAGATGCCTGGTGCTGCTCAAAGGTGATTACTTCTGGGCTGGGCTGGAGCAGGAGAAACCTTCCGTTTTCACGTCAAACACACCTACCTACATTCTTTCTGGAATCTGCTTAGAGTACCCTACTGTGACTCCCTGAGCACAGCACAGTGTGCCGCTAATAAGAAACCTACTGTGCACCAGGGGCTCCTCTGTGGGCTCCATGCTTGTGAACTCACTTCACCGGAGCCTAGTCTGATCTACACGCTGTCATCTTTCTAGGTCATGGCCACTCACAGCCTCCAAGGGCCAGAGCAGGGACTGAGACCTGGAAGTCTCTATCCTAACCAGGCCTGGCAACATCCCTCTGTCACCTCAGAGGCCTCACTGCAGCATTCTCCAGAACCCCTTGCTGGATTCAAGCACTATAAATACAGAGCTGTAGTCTGCTTCTAGAATATTCTCTGAAGGCCCCATGTACTAGAGGACACAGCACAGAGGAAGGGAGAGGGACTAGAAAATGTAAGGGTGGGGTCTGGAAGAAGAGTTTTGGCTACTAGGAACTTGACTTTGAAGGGGACTGTGGGACCCCAACATCTTCCTCTTTGTCATCATCTCAGCCATGAGGTAAATAGTTGTACCCCGTGCCACGGCTGCCACCATTGCGTGCCATCATGATGAACAGGTCCCAGAGCATCATGGCCAGTGAGTCACAGGCTCAACCCTCCAAACGCACAGGTGAAAACCAAGTGTTTAGAAGGTCCTTGTCCCAGGCAGCTGCTGCAGTGGGGATGCTGACTCAGAGATGAGGTGCTGGGTGAGATGCTCCCCTCCCCCCAGCATGCCCGTGTTCACTCAGCTGGTGCCAAAGAGACAAAGAGACGGCAGGAGGCTTGTTTTCCCATCTTCTCTGAGGAAGGAACACAGATGTGTGGTCACACAGGCCCAGCAAGCCCCCAAGCGCTTCCCCTGCCAGGATGCCTCCACGACACACATTAGCCCTGGTCACTGAAGCCCAGAGGCAGTCAGTGCCACGGGTCTGTTTCAGCTTGGTCAGCGACTTGTAGAGATGGGGAGGATGAAGGACAGTTCCGTCCCCTCCAGCTTGTGACTTGCTTCTGTAGCGAAGTTGAGTCTTGAAATCCTATCTGCTTCTACATCTGCCACAGAAAGCGGGCTCTCCCCCGTTGGGCCCCAGAATCGTCACCCTGCCCTGGAGTCACATCTTAGAATTCTCAAAATAAGACCTGGCCCAACACCCTGGAGGGGACACACCCACATGAGAACAGTGGCAGATCTGGGGCGTGAAATTGTGGATAATTTTGATTTCCTTCTTCGTACTTTCCCACAGCTTCCAGATTTTTCTACAGTGAATATGCATTGCTATTATAATTAGAGAAAGAGAATTAAAAAAACAAAGCAAAACAAAACAAAAAACCCACCATGATGGGGTTTCTCTTTTCCTCCCAGGAGACACAGCTTCGGAAGCCTTCCAGCCATTGAGAGTAAGAGACGCCAAGCTTGTTAACCCAGAAAGGAAATGGGCAAAGGAGAGGGGACCACCCTCACTGGTGTCTGCCATGGGGCAGATGTGGTGGCACAGACACCACATCCATTGTCTCAACTACTCAAGAATCTGCTGTTCTGGTCCCTGATTCACCAGTGGGGATATTGAGGCATGCAGGTGGGGCACCTTGCTCATGTTCACTTAGTTGGTACTTGGTGGAACTAAAATCGAATCCAAGACCGTCTTGTTCTCTCTACCTCTGGTAGGACATTCGATTTCAAAACATGCAGAGGACCAGTCATGCATGGACCTCTGGAGAAGAGAGTCCAGTTCCTCATGACAGGGACACCACCCCATCCATCAGCCAATGAGAGACCATAATCCAGAATGGTTGTATATCATTAGTCTTTCTCATTTCGTTTTTAAAGATTTATTTGATATGTGTGTGTGTGTGTGTGTGTGAGAGAGAGAGAGAGAGAGAGAGAGAGAGAGAGAGACAAAGACAGAGACACAAAGAGAGAAACCAGATTCCTTCAGAACCCAGAAGAGGTCACTGGATCCCCTGGAGCTGGAGTTACAGGCAGTTGTGAGCCACTAGTGTGGGTGCTGGGAATCAAACTCAAGTCTCCAGCAAGAGCAGTGCATGCTGTTTACTGAGCCACCTGTCTTGCCATAATTTGCATTTTTCTTTAGGACCGAGGCTTGACTTATGTTCTGAGCACATGGGCTAGACTGGCAACATTGGTGCCGAATACAAAGCCACAATAGATATGGCCTCTATTGGCTTTCTTCTCTTGGAAACAATAACTGTAAATATGGCAAGATCCATTGACCCAGGGAGTCCATTGGCAAAGAATGGATTGTTTAGAAGAATCCAGACAGAAGAAGCCATGTACATAAATATATCTGTGTCAGGATCAACCAGTGCAGCAAGGAATTGTCATTTCAAATAGCCCAATGGGGAAGACTATTAAAGTATCGACAATGGATCAATAACGGTACCAACTTCTGCAAGACTACTGGTGATGCCACCTCCTGATGAGGCCCATCTCATCCTGAATGGGGTTAATCCAGTGGTCCAGAGGATGTGGAAGTGCCCTCATGTAACTTCCAAGGTGAGGTCATCAAGGTGTCGCAACTTCTGTCTTGGTCTCTATAGCTCCCTCTGCGGAAGTCAGCTGCTAGACTATCAAAATTCTTGAGGTACACCATGAAGAGGCACAGTGCAGAGGAGCAGGGTTTCCTGCCCTGGTAAGCTCAGCAGTGGGATGGAACAGACATAAAGTGGAGCAAGAGATGCAGATGCCAGAGAGGACATGGTTTATGGTTTTATGGATGCAAAGATCAAAAACTGTCAAAATTCTGGAGCCGCAGAGTTGGTTCAGTGAGTGAAGTGCTTGTCACACAAACATAGGATGTGAGCTTGGAGCACGGGGTGCACCTGTAATCCAGTGCTAGGGAAGCAGAGAAAGGAGGAACCCTGGAGCGTTTGGACCAGCCAGTATAGCTGAATCATTGAGAGACCATGTCTCAAAAAGCTGGCCTTTAACTCCAACACCCTGGAGGCAGAGGCAGGTGGATCTCTGTGAGTTCAAGAGTTCCAGGCCAGTCAGAGCCACATACTGAGACCTTGTATCAAAATAAAATAGAATAAAATAAGAAAGGAAGAACGTGGAAAGTGGTTGAGCAAGTCATGTGACACTGACCTCTGGCCTCCAGCACACATGTGTATGCAGGGGGGTGTGACACCGCCTCCCCCCCCCACACATGTACACACACATATAAACACAAAATAGCCAAAGTTCACTTGTGCTTTATAAACGCAGGATATCGGCTACCTTTGCTTAGGGGCAGGGTAGGTCTGGAGGGCCCCTCCCCGCAAGAGCTGCTGGCATCCTTTTTCTCCCATGTGTGTGCATGTTTTGCATGTTTCTATGTTTGTGCATCACACGTATGCAGTGCCCCCAGAAGCCAGAGAGGGACTGGAGTTACAGATGGTTGTAAGGCACTGGGTAGGTGATGGGAATTGAACCTGAGTCCTCTGGAAGAACAACCAGTGCTCTTAACTGCAGCGCCATCTCTCCAGCACCACATCCTTTAGCTTTCCAAACCCCGCCAGCACACTGTGACCATGCAAGCTGCCCTGCGGACAACGGTGGAGCCCGATAAAAATGTTTAAAATGATTAAAAATATCTATTTCACTAAAAATGTGAGGTTCCATTTTTAAAAATGTTTTAGAATTATTATTCCCCACCCACTATGTAAAGTGTAGATAGATATGACCAGGTTATGGCCAGGGAAGAGGGAAGCTGCTTAGGAGAACATGTCCTCGTGACTTGCAGCCCTGTAAAACACACACACACACACACACACACACATGAGAGAGACAGAGAGAGAGAGACAGAGAGAATCAGAGAGAGAGACAGAGTCAGAGAGAGAGACAGAGAGAGGATTAAAATGAGCAAAACCAAAAACAAGCTGAGAAGATGTTTGCAGCAGAGATCACAAAGAGAACCAAGGCCGTTAGAATCGGGGCTGGTGATGTCAGGCCGCTTGTGGCACGATCCTGAAGACCTAAGTTTGCACTGGAACCTACAGAAAAAGAAACACGACACCCAAAAATTGTTCTCTGCCTGCCACATGTGTGTTGGGATGTGTGTGCGCGCACACACACACACACACACACACACACACGGTACTGACAATAAATGAAAATCTTTCATATCATTAACTTGTAAAGAATACATATAAATTAGTTGAAAAGGCCAAGGCGCCAGTGGATAGGATACTAGTCTGTAAGCAATAGAAAGCAAATAAAAAATGGCTGGGACTGTAATACCGCTCAGCCGCTAGGGGGCGTGGGTTGCACTGAAGTGGAGAGGAATGGAGCAAGCGACCCCCACTCCCACCCCACCCCCATAACACTACGCCAAAGCTTTCCAACAGCTCCTTTTCGTTCACATCTTCAAATCCGTTTCCAAAGGCCCTGACTGGGAGCTACACTGGTGGGACACCTCCCCACCCTCCCCCNCTCCCCTCTCCCTCCCCCCTCCTTCAAATGTTCACGCTTTCATTTCCCATTTCTGATTATTTCTTCTGAACCCCATACTCTGGGTACAGCCCCAGATGTGTGCTCAAGGATGTCTGCTGTGACTAAATATGTCACCGTGAGAGCTGAAAACAACCGAATTCTGCTCATCGTGGGATAGACGGCCTTAAAGGGATCTGACCAAAATCTAGAGTCGCAGATGATGTGGAGATGTTTGCGACATAGTCTGTTGGTGATAGAGGACAGAACCCTAAAACTCTCAAAGGAAAAAGAAACCCCTAGTCGACAGGCGGTCCCTAAGGGCTAACCCTGAGTGACCAGCTCCGCGGGGGAAGTAGGAGAGGGGTTGCTTCCAAGTCTCCTTACTTTCCACTCTCAGGGAGCAGAATAATCACTTAAACAATCAAAAAAAGCCAACCCAGCAACACCCCCCCATGCCTTGTCATTTTCTTCTTTCTTACTTTCTTTCTTTGTTTCCTTCTTTCTTTCTTCTTTTTTTTTTGTTTTGTTTTGTGTATCGAGACAGGGTTTCTCTGTAACTTTGGAGCCTCCTTGTCATTTTCTCAGAGAAAGTTTCTTCCTAAGTCCGCTGGGTAGCTGGGTAAAGGGTCGGGAGGGGCCATGCACAGTCCTTTCAAGAATCAGTCTTGTGTTGCCCAGCCATCCCTAGTAGATCGTCTCTCCTTTGTCATTCCGGGAGCTTCTAAAAGGCAGAAGCCCAGCGTCTCTGTTTTATTCATATCTAGCCACACGGCCGACACTGGTAGATCATAGGGCTGCCCCACAAATGTGTGTTTTAACCCGAGATGGACACGGTGTCAAGGATTGCCTGTGGGCTGAAGAGTGGCGCTGTGGCACACCAGAGCGGGGGAGGGAGCCCCTAAAAACCAAAAGGAGAGGCTACAGATACAGGTGTGGCATCTCTCACCTGCTGATCCTTGAGGATTCGTGTCCTGTCCGCACTGACCCACTGAAGCCCACTCCGGCCCCAGCTTGGCAAGGAGCTCAGCCCTCCACTCTTAGCCACTCGGCCTTGGCGTTCCTTGGTCACACAGAAGCTGGAGGGGATCCAGCTTCATGCTGTAATGACTTATTTCTACAAGACATCAGATGAGGAAAGCAGGTGTAGAATGTCAAGTTGAGAAGGAACTCCAGAGCACTGCAGGATTTTCCCTTCAAAAAACAAAACCGCCAGTAACCGGAGTCGATACTGGGCCAGTAAACGAACCAACTTTATTTACGTTCGTTTACATTTTCTGATCAGAAATGCAAAGCAGGCAACCTCGATGTTCCTGCAGAGACCCTTGGGTTCCAGAAGGAGCTGTAGAAATTTCTTAAACTGTTAGAGAGGAGGCAAAATATTTTTCTTGTAGCACATGTATGTGGTTTGCATGCACATATGTGTGTGTTCACATACGTGTGGGTGGACATGTCTGTGAATCTCCAAGGTTGGCAGATCTGCCTCCATTGTCTTGTTCAAGAAGGTAGGCAGGGTCTGTCAATTAAACCCTGGGCTTGATGATTTGGGGCTAGTCTCATCTAACCAGCATGCCCCGAGACGCCCTCCTGCTGGGATCACAGGTAGTTGCTACGTCTACACAGCATATGTGGGTTCTGGTGATCTGAACTCAGATTCTCTTGTTTGTGAAGCAAGAGCGTTATCCACTGTGCCGTCTCCCCAGCCTGCAGTGAAATTGTGTGGAGGTTTTGACAAAAGTGTTTCCAAAGAAAGAGAGGTGAGAGGGAGCCCTGGCTTTCCACCTGCCCCATCTCTGAAGAGCCAACCGAGGCTGACTCCAGTTCTTGATCCTCTTGTCCCACCTCCG
>LOEQ01002467.1:118221-129738 GCA_001685075.1 Bramus lutescens
GAAGAAGAAGAAGAAGAAGAAGAAGAAGAAGAAGAAGAAGAAGCAGCAGCAGCCTGGGTCCAGCTCTCACAACCGCACTTGACAGGTACAGGCTTGGTTTAAACAAGAACACCTCCCCCCATAGACTCCTATGCTTGAATTCTTGGTCCTTACTTGGTGGTACTGTTTGGGAAGGATTAGGAGATGTGGCCTTGGTAGAGGAGGTGTGTCACTAGGAGTGGGCTTGGTAGTTTCAAAAGACTCATGCCACTCCCAGAATCTATCTCTGCCTCCTACTTGTGGATCAAGATGTGAGCTCTCAGCTGTTCTGTCCCCATGCCTTTGCTCTGCCATCATGAACTCTAAGCCTCTGAAGTGATAAAGCCAATTAAACACTAGCCTTTATAAGTTGCCTTGGTCATGGTGTTTACCACAGCAATAGAAAGATGACTAAGCCACAGGGTGAGGCCTGGTAAGTTGCAGCTACAGCCAATGGGAGGTCAAGGTGGCTGGGACTTGAAGCACCTGGTTGTATCACATCCCCCCATCAAGACCAGAGACCAGTGAACTAGTGCAGGCATGCTGGAATCAGCTGCCTCTCCAATTACAGGGCCAAGATCCTTCCCACAACCAAGACGACTTTTCCCTTTTCAAAAGATGTCATCAAGATGTGAGAGCCTGCGTAGGAGGAACTCCTGAAAGCCATTGTGTGAGTGGGTCATCTTAGCATGGGTCCCTCGGCCCCAGTCGGACCTCACGACTAACCCTAAACACCTTCCTGGCATTCCACTCTAAATGCACCTGAGACCCTGAGCCACCACCATTGATCTTGACTACTTCCAATCTCCAGCCCTGAGCTGTGGGTGATCATTTCTTTTTTGTTTTGTTTGTTTTTCAAGATAGGGTTTCTCTATGTGGCTCTGGCTGTCCTGGAACTAGACTTGTAGACCATTGAACTCACAGAGATGCACCTGCCTCTGCCTCTTGAGTGCTGGGATTAAAGGTGTGTGTCACTACCACCTGGTGGCGATCACATCATTTTGAGGCAGGATAGACATACAAGGAAAATTAAAGGGCCACAGGAAGGGAAAGACACCTCTTACAGGCTGTCATCGAAGTCAAGGATTCCACAACAATTATCATTTGCTATGAAAGCTGCCTGCATATAGGTGATGTTCCTTTAATGTAGAGATGTTTGAAACTAGAATGTGAAAACAAGGGGCTGGAGAGATGGCTCAGCCAATAGTTAAGAGGCTGCTCTTCCAGAGGACCCAGGTTCAATTCTTAGCACCCACATGGCAGCTTACAACTGCCTGGAACTCTGGTTCCAGGAGATCTGGCACCCTTTAAGTGTGCATATGGTGTACAGACATAAACACAGGGCAAAACCCATATACACTCAAAACAGATGCTAAAATGACAATGACCCCTACATAATGCCTAAACATACATGGCCTTAGTTCCTTCCTACATGCAAACCTGAAACAGTCTAGGGATCTCGAGACTATAAACTCTGTGTACAATGAAAACATGTCTTAACTTCCTTGAAGAAGAACCCTGGAACCTATGATACTACCTAACTCATCATCCTTCTCAGGACACTTCAGAACCCACCCTGCTGACTTGAAGGCTCTTACCAAACCTCTAAGACTTCCTAAGTCACCCCAGACCATGTATACGCAGCCACTGGAAACCCTCGTGGCTTTCTGTAGCACCTCTCCACCCACACCCCCTATGCCAACTCTGTGGTTAGATCTACATTAAAATCTTTTCTTGGGGGGCTGGAGAGATGGCCCAGCAGTTAAGAGTATGGGCTGCTCTTTCAGAGGACTATACATATATAGTCCTTTCAGAGGACTGTATGTTCAAGACTATACAGTGAGATCCTGTCTCAAAACAAAACCAAAAATGACTAAATAAGACAAAAACAACAACCAAAAGAACTGAGGACGCTACAGGTGGCCTTTGAGACCGTCCCTGGCCTCTGCGACTTCAGCCTGCAGTCTGAATCTGCCCAGGTAGGTAGAAAACCAGCCAATAGCACCCCAGGCCCAGGCTCTGTCTGACTCTCTCTGCCGACTTTACCCTCGGGGAAGTGCTGCTGTGGATGCTGTGGCTCCGGCTGTGGTCCATCAGCCCACTGTCCTGGGAAGAGCATGGAACCCTCCAGCAGCCCCTGCAGAAGTGAGAAGTGCTCCTCTCTGCACTGAGCCCTCCCAGAGGCCTCTCGACAAATTGTAGGTTCTGGTATTGGCAGCATCTAATCCTGTGACTCAGGAAAAGGGATGCTTTGTAGGGTGTAAGCCCCCAGAGCCCACGCTGAACCTGGCTGCCATCTCTCAATTTCTTGAGGCGACAATAGAGTCAAAGATAAGGCAATGAGTGAGGTAAGGTGGATACTAGCAAGTACAAGACAGCCATGCGTGGTAGAGGTGGCAGAACCCTCTGAGGCGGCATGCTACCTGCCGCCTAATGTATTGGGAACCAGGGCTTAGAAGGAGGGGTGGGCTCTGGATTTGACAGAACCCAAATCTACTCAGTCAATGCCTCAAGAAGTAATGAGTTTCCCCAGCATGTATGAACTGGAGAGAACTGGGGAGAACTGGGAAGAGCAAGGAACACTAGGAGCTCAGATGGGCTGGTACTGCAGAAATTAAGAGCCAGTTCACCTGGAAGCCCGCAGAGAACTTCTGAGCCGTGGAGCAGAACTTCCTGCTTCCAAGGCAAAGACAGGAGTGTGTAGGGAAAGGAAGAAGAGCTGTGTGTGTGTGTGTGTGTGTGTGTACACTCGGGGCACGTGTGCATGGGTGGGTGGACGAGACTTCATCATTTGAGAGGCAGACTGAGTTTAAGGTCATCCTTGTCCGCACAGCAAGCTCAAGGTCAGCCTGGGCAACAGGAGACCGTGCCTGAAATAATAATAATAATAATAAAAAGAAAAGCTAACGGAGTACAGAACGCTTAGGACCAACTCCCATAGGGTGTTAGTTCCTGCTGTGACCAAGCAGGGGCTTAGCGCCACCCAGTGAAATCTCGGAGAACGGCTTAGATAGGAGAGAAAGATTTGAAAAGCCTCTGTAATCTGTCAAGATGGTGTCAAACGAATTTTGGGTTTTGCTTTGTTGAAATTTGCCATTTAATAATGGAATAATTTTTTTTGAGAAAGGTTCTCTCCATATTGCTATGGCTGGCCTGGAACTTGCTATGTAGATCAGGCTGGTCTACCACTCCTACTGGGCTGGAATATATTCTCAGTAAATGGCTATGGTTGTACAGTGTGCATTTCTGTTTACACTAATGATTTATTCCTTGCTGTTTTTATATGTTTTACAGTATTAAAATTATGCTAAACAAAAATGCAAAATCTAATAATTTCTGTTAGTATTCAGGCATCTACACTGGCCTGCCCTTGGGGTCCTGAAGGATACGTCCTCAGCTGCAGCCACTAAGAGCACCTCCTGTGCACATTTGCTACGTTCCCTTTTAACAGGTGAGCCTTGTCCACCTTCCATGTCTGTTTTCTTTCTCTTCCGCCAGGGACCTGTAGTGATGTTTTATTTGTATTTTAATAAAGCTTGCCTTAAGTTCAGAGTAAAACAGCCACACTGACCAGCCTTACAGACCAGGCTGTGGTGACACACACCTTTAATCCCAGTAGCCATTCTAGTTTGCCATAGAAACCAGGCAGTAGTGGTGCTCGCCTTTAATCCCAGCACTAGGGAGGAATATAAAAACGGAGACAGCTTTGACACAGTCTCATTCTGAGATTCCCGGAGGCAGGATCGCTATTTTGGACTGAGGTTGAGGTAAGAGTCATAGCTGACTGTTTTGCTTTTCTGACCTTCACACTGTACCCCAATTTCTGTCTCTGGGTTTTTATTAATTGTTCTACAGAGACCGGTCTTTGTCCCCACCCCCTCCAATAAACCTCCCATGTGAGCCCTGTTGATGGCGCGACTTCTCTCCCTGGCGTTTTTGTTTTGATTTTATTTTTCGAGACAGGGTTTCCTCTGTGAAACAGTCCTGGTTGTCGTGGAACTCACTCTGTAGACCAGGCTGGCCTCAAACTCCGAGATCTGCTGCCTCTGCCTCCCGAGTGCTGGGATCAAAGGTGTGTGCTACCACTGCCCTCCTCTTCCTGACATTTTAAAATAAAGTATAACACTATATCCAAATGGGCCATGAAATTTAAACACAATTGGCAACAATAATGCACTTGATCCAAGAACTGCCACCAATACAGGGCTATGTAGTGATGGTTCCAAATGAGATGAGAGCCTTGAAGATGAGGACAGCAAAAGAATGTCACTGGGAGTTGACAATCAAGGGAGAGCAATCGTTTGCCACAAGAGGAGCAGTTGAACAAACTCAGTATTTGGAGCAAACTGGACATGTTAGTAGTAAGCTTGGTAAGTGAGTGCTTTGTGAGCTGACTAGAAATCTAAAAACTGTCCTTTAGAATTGTCAACATCACCAGGGGTAGTGATGCGCGCCTTTAATCCTAGCACTTGGGAGGCAGATTTCTGGGTTTGAGATAAGCCTAGTCTACAGACAGAGTTCCAGGACAGCTGGGGCTACACAGAGAAACCCTGTCTTGTAAAATGGAAAACAAAACAAAAACTTGTCAGCAGGTGGGAGTGGCACAAACTTTAATCCCAACACTTAGAAGGCAGAGCAGGCGGATCTCTGTGAGTTCACAGCCAGCCTGGTCTACGAATCAAGAGGTTTAGACAAAAAACAAAAGAATTGTCAATATCTTATTCTACCTAGCATTCAACAATTTCAGCTGTTGTGAGGAGCAATGAAACGTATGGCCAGCAAGATGGCCCAGTGGGTGATGGTGCCTGCCACCAAGCCTGAGTCAGCCCACTGGAACTCAAGTGGAGGGAGAGTTGACTCCTTAGGTTGTCCTTCAAGCTTCACACAGGTGCCAGAGCAGGTGTGTTTACAAACACATACAAGATTGCATATGTGCATGCACACACACAATAACAAATAATTTTTAAACATTGTACAGAAAGTAAATGGTATATGGCAAACAGCAATGAGCAGCTTACTGGTTGTTCCAAAGTACTTCCCAAGCCAAAAGAAAAAAAGAAAAGAAAAAGTCAAAAGTCAGAGGCACCGTTTGGAGTCTGCTGTCCGATTCTGCCTGGGAACACCACACCTGGCAATGCTGCCACTGAGCAGCAGAAAGGAACCAGTTCTCACCGTTTGCTAGACACCCATTGCTAGACACCCATTGCAAAAGTTGACCAAGTTGGGCTTTGAAGTTTGATCTCAGCCCACACCCTCACCTGACCCCTTGCCGACCAACGACCACTTCAAGCATCTCAACAACTTTTGCAGAGAAAATGCTTCCACATCCAGCAGAGGGCAAAAAACTCGTCCCAAAGAGCCTGCCAAATGCTGAATCATGGAGACTTAGTTTGTCCTTGGTAAATAAAACAACACAAAGGTTGGTTGTATTGTATTTTGGTTAAAAGATACATCCGAATCTCCTTAGGATTTAAAACTCATAATTTTTTTTTTTTTTTGAGACAGGGTTTCTCCCGTAGCTGTAGAGCCTGTCCTGGAACTAGCTCTTGTAGCCCAGGCTGTCCTCGAACTCACAGAGATCTGCCTGCCTCTGTCTCCCGANNGATCTGCCTGCCTCTGTCTCCCGAGTGCTGGGATTAAAGGCGTGCGCCACCACCCGGTCTAAAACTCCTAATTTTAACTGCAGTTCCTTTTGTGTCAGCCCTGCTAGGAGCAGAAGAATGCGAGCCAGATACTGGACTAGCTCACAGTCATATGGGAAATCTGCCTCATAGAACTAAATCTAAACACTTTTTTCTATTCTGGCCTGGAGTTTGCTTTGCAGCCAGATTATTTTGATACTGGTTCTTGTTAAATAGCCCAGGCTGGTTTCAAGATGGTAATCCTCCTGCTTCTGTGTGCAAACTGGTCGTAAATAAAATCAGTTTACAAAATAGTTCCACTGAGATCATCCTTTTGTACCACTGTTGCCCATGTCCATCCCTCCCCACTTCCAGATTTTGTCTCTCAATTATTTCACCATCATCCACAGCATCACACTGTTTACTAGGTGGGGTGGCAGGTCCCATAGTTACCAGTATCTAATATTTGACACTACATGACCAAACCTTTATTGTTTTTTGAGACCTGGTTTCTCTGTGCAGCCTTGAACTCAAGAGACCCGCCTGCCTCTGCCTCCTGAGTGCTGGCATTAAAGGCGTGTACCACCACCCAGCTATGATCAAACCTTGATGACAGGCAAGGGCCTTTAAATAAGCCAACCCATCCAAGCCCAGTTAACAGCGGAGGAATCTGAGACTGTGGGTGGAGCAGCTGCAGACACCAGCTTCACCTCACTGCTCCTGCTCCGTGTTGCCCCATCACACATTAGCTGCCAACCTCACCTAGGGCAGGTCCTGCCCACTCCATCCTTATGAAGCCCTATGAGGTGACTATCATGATTACCTATTTATTTATGGAGTTCTGTAATGGCTGTAAGAAACATGCTACAGGAGGACTGTCACAGTCTTGTGTGCTCCAAGTGCGCCCTGGAGAAGCCAGCTGTTGTCTCTTGCCACACCCCTATTCTTTGGTACAACATCTCACAATGAACCTGAAGCTCACCAACTGACTGGCCTGACCAGCCAGAAACCCTTAGGTTCTGAGCTCAGGTCTTCACGCTTGCTTGTCACCCAGAGTTCCTCAGCCTCACCTCTTTGTTACTTTGCAGTTCAAGCAGACTTCCCTTGATGTTTAACAAACTCATGTGCTCTTCTCATTTTTTTTTTTGCATGTAGGATGCTATTCAGCGCATCTATTTTTTCCCCTCTCGGATCCTTAAAAAACCACCCAAAAACTGTGTACATATATCTTCATAATGAAGTAACTAACTGTATACTACTCCTGGATATGGTAGCAGACACGTGTAATCCTAAGCAGTTGGGAGACCAGGGCCAGTCTGGGTCACATAGTAGGATAGATAACATGGCAAAAATGGGAGGAGAGTGATACAGCTGTTTGTTGACTGTCCTGCAGCAAGCAAGGCCCTTAGACTGCCAGCACAGAACACAGGCACATCTGCCAGCATGTAGAAACTGAAGAGCCCTCTGAGCTCACCATCAGCCTACATATACGAGGTCATGTCTCAAAAAGGGAGAAAAGTAGCAGGAATGGGGACACACTTTTAATCCTAGCAGCACTCAAAAGGCTTAAGGTGGATCTGTTGTGAGCTCAAGTCCAGCTTGACCTACCAAGAAAGTTCTGGGTCAGCCAGGACGACAATGAGCCCCTCACTGGCCTCAGAGGTCAAGCGCATAAATCGCTCTGGCAGGACTTCAGTGCCCAGCACCAACACCGGAAGTCAAAGCTGCTTGGTTCCAGCTTTACAGGATCATTCCATGTCCTCCTTACAGCCTCCTCCAGTGCTGCACCCTTGTGCACAAATCCAGTCACACACACACGTGATAAAAAATAAAACAGGGCCCTGGTTTACTTCTGTGCTGTGACACATGACCAAAGACAAACTCTTGGGAGGAAAATGGTTTATTTCATCTTACAGAAGACAGAGCAGGACTTTGAAACAGAAGCCCTGAAGAAATGTTCCTACTTAGCTTGCTCAGTTAGCTTTCTTTTTTTCCCCCAAGACAGGGTTTCTCTGTGTAGCTTTCACTTTTCAACTTAAAAAAAAAATTATTCAGCTCTGCCTCCCAAGTGCTGGGATTAAAATGGCAACAATCACATCTAGTTCTTAGCTAGATTTCTTATATAGCTCACGCCTACCTTAGAGATGGTGTGGGAGATGGCACTTCCCACACCAATTAGTAGTTGGAAATGTGCCTCACAGACATGGCCACAGGCCAATTTGATGAAGGCTTCCTCTTTCAAGGCAACTCTTAGGTTTGTGTCAAGTTGACAGTTGAAATACAACACTTCACTGCTTGCCAACGCAGGCACAGAACACTGATTTTCAGTGTTTTTTTTTTTATGATTTATGAGTGCTCTGCATGCACACCTGCATGTCAAAGGACACCAGGTCCTATTGTGAGCAAACGTGGTTTCTGGGAATTGGACTCAGGATCTCTGCAAGAGCAGCCCTCTTAACCCTGAGATAACTCTCCAGCAGCCCTAAACACATTAGTTTAAACCCCAACTTTTCCTTTGTCCCCAAGATCTCATATGAACCTGAACTTGATTCTTCAATGCACACATTCCAAGTGCTGGAATAGCAGGTGTTCCACCCCCTGGACTCTATACAGTGCTGGGACTGAAACCCAGGGCATCGTGCATGTTAGGTAAGCAGTCTACCAACTGAGCTACATTTTCAGCCCTCCTGAGAAAAACAAACAACAACAAAAACCCTTTAAAATCAAACAGAAAATGCTCTAAATTTTGTTGGAAGGACTTCCCTGAATGCTGGGATTACAGATGTGTGCTAACACAAATGGCTCCACCTCCAACTTGACCTCTCTGTGCAGTCAAAGACTACTGTTGTCTGGTTTTAGTTGGGTAAAATGGTGTTACTGCTAAGAGCAGCCAAAGGGGAAGAATGAAAACTCATTCAGGAGTCAAGTCAAAAATGTTCCAAATGAAGGGCTAAACAGATGGAAATAACTCCAGTGGTGTTTGTGGTTTATACTGGGAGGAAGCTTCCAGAAGCTGAACTCGGCTCCTTCCATCATATGACTTTAGTTTCCATCTGTTAAGACACGGAAGAACCTGGAAAGTTCTGCACTCATGTGAGACTCTACTATCCCAGTAGAGTCCTTCAGGACTGTCTCCATTTAGTGCCTCTTTCCTTATTACACCCCCATAGACACCCATGTATATAATCTGCCCATCACTACTGAGCTCTTGTCTGTAACTTTTGGATAAAAGTAAAATACCAAACAAAAAAATTCCCCAAACTCCCAAGTCTTCCTGAAATTAAGATGTGGGCACTTTGTGCTTCTGTTTCAACGTTCAGAAATTACTATCAATTTTAACCATGGGTCCAAATTCTCAGATTGCATGGTAAAAGGGCCAAAAAACCCAGAGCCAGTGAAAGAAACACATGAACCCAGAATCAAAGAAGCACACCCTAACTCTGAAACCAGAGTGAAAGAAAAGTCTGCCCCGAGCAACTACACCAGCCAATCCCTGAGCAGAAAATTTTTACCCTGGTCTTCCCCTAAGAAGCCTTACATAAGCCCCTCTGTCTATTCAATCGCAGGCTGTCCTTTTCCTACCCTGGCACAGGCAGCCACGCTCCTGGACTCCTTCCCAAATTTTCTTAAAAGATTTTTGGTTGGCCACTTGGTGGTGGCGCAGAGGCACCTAGGCAGAGGTACCTAGGCAGAGGTGGTCAGAGCCTAGGCAGAGGCAGTCAGAACTCTGAGTGCAAGGCCAGTCTGGCCTACAAGAGCTAGTTCCAGGACAGCTAGGCCTGTTACACAGAGAACCCTGTCTCAAAAAACCAAAAATATTTTTTTGGTGAAAATCTTTCTGCAGTGTGGAGCAGGTTCTTCTGCTAAGAGTTCCCTTAGAGGTGCTCGGCAGAAAAACCAGAAGTGAGTTACACTGGGTGGGAACTCTCTTATGAGTGGAGCAGAAAAGTTAACTTTTTGCTGGAGCTGAAGGAGACTGCTACACTTCAGGAGTTTCCCCTTCAGCAGTAAAGCAGAAGTAACATCTTGGGCCCAAGCTTCCAAGTTAGGATACCTTTCCTTCCAGAGCTGTTGCACTCACCCAAGTTCTCATACTTGCCCGTCCTAGCACTCTTTGCAGCTAATTATTAAATAAAAAGGGCAAACCCTGTTTCATTGCTTTATTTACCCTGTACACCCAGCTCTAAGAAGGTAGAGTTGTCTTGTAGTACCTAGGTAAGTTGAGTAAAAGTGAATGGCAACATTCTTAAATTTAGAAATTTATTCTGTTTAATCCACAAGCTTTATATAGCTTTAGTTAAAAAATAAAATAAAACAAGTGAAAACCAAGACACTATGTCCAAGTCCAGGCCCTCCCAGCCTGCCAATGCAAGAGCTCTTCAGTTATGTGTGCCAATTGGAAGAGTAAGGAAAAAAATTCTGGACGGGAGCCATGAAGTTTCATAAAACAAATTTATCTAACTGAAAGATCCCTGCTAGGTCTAGTAAATTGCGTTTATAAAAGATAAAGAAAAAAGGGGAAGAAAACAAAACAGAAGCCAACCCAGAGAGGACAATAAATTCCAGAGTTCTAATCAACTTATGAACCTGTCATTCACAGACAGAATCTCCACATCCATAAGCAGTGTCTCCCTTGCTCCCTAGAGCTGGAATCCTGAGCTGTCAGCGGAGGCTCCACAGCCAACAGGAGTAATTGCGGCATTAAAACATTCACTCAGACCCCTGTGGTACTTAACAGTGGTCTCACTTCTGGGCAAGCTTACAAACCTATACAAGGTCAAAAGCATAATTTACATGGTGCTAAAATTCAAGAGAAACAAGAAAAAAAAAGGGGGGGAACCTCTGGGGAGAGGCAAGGGCATTTAAAGGGACGGTAAGAATGCCAATATTTAAACGTCCCCTAAAATTTTTTTTTGGCTTAAAGTATTTCACTCTAAATGTCAATGGAAGAATGTCACTAATACACCATGGACACCTGTGTAATGCAAATCCATGCCCCCCTTTTTAAAAAACACGGTGAACTTCAACCTAGCAATTATTACAACAAATGTTATAGTCTAAAGCTCAAACACATTTTAGCGATTTTGAAATTGAATTGAGTACAAACCAAATAAAATTTACAACATAACAAACATGTCCACCTAGGACTGTGGGGACACTTGAGCCTTCCGCATGGATCTCAGGGCTTTTTCCCGCAGGTGCCTTTCTAGGTCATCAAGGTTGTCTTCAGCTTCACTTTCAGTCTCCTGGAAAACAAAGGCAAACCGGGCAGGTGTTAAGTCCTGAGACACACTGGGAGATGCTGTGCACAGACAGAACAACACAGCTGCAATACATGCTCTGCATATACAAACCCACCCACTTTAAATCATGACTTCTTTCTACCCTAGGCTTGTTTAGAACTTGTTAAGGAGCTGAAAACAACCCTGAGCTTCTGATCTTTCTGTCTCAAGCTCTCAGGTGCTGTGCCTACTTATACGCACCCATACTACCACACCCAGGGTATCTGGGGCTAAAGGAACACATCCAGGGGTCCTCGAGCAAGTTAAGCAAGTGTTCCACAAACAGCTATGTAGATGGAGTTCCCCCAGAAGAGTTATATCCCTATGCTTACTATGCAAGTATGAGAACCTGAGTTAGGATCCCCAGGTAGCAACGCCCAGGCAGACCCAAGTGCTGAAGAGGTGGTCTAATTGGTGGTTCAGTCTACCTGAACAGTGAACTTTAGGACAGATAGCTAGAGGAGCTTGTCACCATTACTGATGATTTATGTTCAATCCTAAGGACTCCATATGGTGCAAGGCTAGAATTAACTCCGCAAATTGTCCTGACCTTTGTGTGTATGTGCACACAAGTAAAATGTAATAAAAATGACAAA
>LOEQ01002468.1:9614-23153 GCA_001685075.1 Bramus lutescens
TGGGGAGGGGGAGAGGCGGAAGCTGCCTCTTCAGAAGAAGGGGGGGTGGAGGCCAGAGATCAGCTTGCCTCAGCAGGAAGGGAGAGATGGGGAGTGGGTGGGGCTTGTCTCTTAAACGGACAGGGTACCCAGGTGACAGGCCGGGCTAGCAGATTACAACAACCTCTACATAGCCTTTCCTAGAGGAAAGGGAGACAGATGCACAGTGACTTCATGTTGAAGTTCCCTAAGTTTATAAACTGATGACATGACCACTCCATTGTATGATTAAGGTGTATGAGGGAACAGTCAAAGGCATCTTAGAAAGGTCCAGAGCAGAGAGAGAAAGAACTAGATTGAATATGGCCAGCAGACTGGATCATGGCAGGGCTATCTTTGACAGAGAGAATAGCAGGGGACAGAGAATAGAGAAAACTTAGTGAGAGAAGCAGAAGCAGGAGCAGAGCAAAAAGAACATAACACAACTATCATGTTGTAAGGAGAATGAACAGCTGGGGAGGGAAGCCCTCAGCTGAAGGGAGTTTAGAGGAGGGAGACTGCCAGAAGGGCCAGGGTGCTAGTGTGGACTTTGAAATTCATACTGGGTGCTTGTGATGCTGAGGGAGCCTGGAGGCCGGCACGAGCTTTGATGTGCTGGTAGGTGTCCCTTCTGACAGAGTCCTTTTGGTAGAGGGAAAGCAGCTTCATAAGTTCCTGAGGAATGCTGGCTTTCAACTAACTACTGAAAATCCTCCTGTAGTCCAGATGAGCTCATTTCCGAGTTTCCTTTGGACCTGACAGTAAGTCTGAAGGTTTTTTCTACTTGGATTGATCTATGAAAGCTGTGATAAGAGGTCAATTTAAAATATAGAGATATAGGCACCTGTCCCAATAACAGTCTTAGACTAAAATTCTTTTCCCACTGATCTGCAAGTAGTTCTTATAAATCAAGTCTCTGTTCTGTTTGTCCTTGAGAAAATACCACACTGTCTTAAGTTAGATTTCTAATATAGTCTAGATTGGGCAGCTTAAATAATAATTCTGTTAGACAACTCGAGAAGCTAGGAAGTCCAAAAGCAAAGTACAGGCAGGTGGGTTGTTTTGAGGCTGCTTTTCTTGGCTCCATATGACAAAATGACTTCTTATGTAAACAAAGGGGTGTAAAGGAAAAGTTAGCTCTCTGGATCTCATTCTCTTGGGGGTTTGGTTGTTGCTTGGTTTGGGGTTTACTTTTATTTTTTGTGACAGGGTCTCACTATGTAGCCCTGGACAACCTGAAACTCACTCTGTAGAGCACACTGGCCTTGAACTCACAGAGATTATACTGCTTCTACCTCACTGTTAGGATTATGTTTTCTACTTATTTGGTCTTTATGTCTGAATGTTTCAATATCTTCGTCTTAAAGTCCTGATTACCCATCATTCTTTCTCTCTTTTTGGGTTTATTTTTGTTGTTGTTGTTGTTTTCAAGACAAGGTTTCTCTGAAGCTTTGGAGCCTGTCCTAGAACTAGCTCTTGTAGACCAGGCCAGCCTCAAACTCACTGAGCTCCGCTTGTCTCTGTCCTGGGATTAAAGGCGTGCACCACCCACCACCCACCACCCAAATTCTTATTTGAATTACTGAATGTTTGTGTGTTTGTTTATTTGTTTGTTTAAGGCAGAGTTTCTCTGTGTAACAGCCTTGGCTCTCCTGGAATTCTCTTTATAGACCAGGCTGGCCTCGAACTCACAGAGATTCACCTGTCTCTGTCTCTTGCATGCTGGAATTAAATATGCGCCACCATGCTCAGTGAATTTTTCACTTTTTATTTGATTTTTTTAGTATTTCCTTTAATTGAATTCCATGTTCATATACTGTATTGATTTTATTTCATTCAGTGTTTTTTTAATTTATTCAGTTCATTAGTTTCCACTTTGATTTCTTTGAACATATTTTTAATCAGCATTTAAGATTCTTTGACATTTCATTCAGTTTCTTCATTGCCACGATTAGTAATTTTGGAGGGGTCCTTTGGCCTTGGTTTTTCTGTTTCTTGTGTTTACGTTGGTACTTGTACATCTGGTGTCTTGTTGGATTTTTTTTAATTGCTCAATTCTTTCATTGGAAATGTTTACAATATTCAAGGTAGTAGTGGGGGTAAGGTGTTCCTTTCCTCTGCTGGATTAGTGTCTGGCTTACCAGGTTTGATCTCCAGTACTCCCCTGAGAGTAGAACACTGTCTCCAGGAGCAAATACTACCAAACACAGTAGGCTTACTATGAAAGTATAGCAATAGTCAAATTAAAAAAATCATCCCTTAAGTGCCAATTATGTTATGAATCAAAAAAATACTAAAGTTCATGTGTTAATCTCACTGGTCAAGACTAAGACCACTAACACAATTTAAAGCCAAATTTGAAGCAAGATTTAATTAAATGCTGGCCAGGTGGATGGACTCTGGCCAGGTCCACCTCTAGATTTCCAGATGTCCCCAAATCAAGTTTTGCAAGGACTTAAGAAGGAAAATCCATAATTCATTGCATTACCATCAGATCCAATCAGGAGCAGGCATACATCCTGACCTGTTTTCCACCTGTGGACCTCCCACCCACATGTGACCCACGGTGCAAAGGGGTCAAACAAACTTGGTTAGGGGAGTGAAAACAGGTGGCTTGTTACCTCAAGCAAACAGTGGCCTGCAGCATTTCAGGAACTGTCTTTGGGAAAGGGGCTGGCAGATTAGAGTCGTGTTTGTTTTGTGGATCTCTAAGGCATTGGAATTAAAACTGAAATCGTAACTGGCTCTCACACATGTGCACTGGTATATTAGATGCTGCAGTTATAAGTACAGAAGCAAGAAAGCAGAGAAAGAGTAGTGATTCGTATTGGGTTGGTGAAGAGAAAGCAGAGAAACAAATAGAAAGGGGAGGTGGTAGGATGGGGGTGGGGCAGTTAAGGCTAAAGGTGGAAGAAAAGGTAAAGAAATGCAATCAGGTGCCCTAAAACAGCCCAACTCTTAGACGGCTGCGACACAAGACTCCACAAACCAGGCCAGCCTACGTCCTCTGAGAAAGTCTCTTAAAAGGAAAAAAAAAATAGGGAAAAGAGAAAGAAACAAAGAGGACACACACAGAACAGGCTGCTAAATTATCATTGGATATTGCAGGAAATCAGACTGCACGCTGCACAAATATTGTCCCACCCGGCTATGAACAGTGTGACATCTCTGGGCTTCTTCATGGTTTCCCCTTGGACTTGTTTACTTTTTGGATCAGTAGGGTTTCTACAAAGCATAATTTGGAAACCTTTCTGTCATTCCTTTTTCTTTGAGTTAGGGGTTCAGACAAGGTCTTCCTATATTGCTCAGGATAACCTCAACTTGCTGTCCTCCTGACTTGGCCTCCAGGTGAGTGCCACCGCTGATCTTTTTCCTTCAGTGACACGTGCATTGGGCTCACTCAAGTTCTGCCATTCCCTGTTGCTCTGTGAAATTATTTTTAATATTTTCTCTTATAATTTTATGTTGCATAGTGTTTATTTCATTTATTTTTGAGGCAGTCTCTTTCTTTGGCACAGGTTTTAGCACAGAACTCATTGTGCAGCAGGGCTGGCCTCCAGCTGTTGCTGATCTTCCTTCGCAGCCTCTCAGGCCCCAGGTTCCTAGTGTAAGCTACCACACCCAGCTGTTAAGCCTTTGTTGACCTCAGATTTGAGACAGTTCTCTTGACTGCTTGGGTATAGGCATGTGTAGCCATACCCAGTTGTTGACTGTTTCTGTCCTGCCCGGTTTCCACAGTCATTACGTCCCAAAGAAATCACAGAGGTCTACATTAATTACAACTGATTGGCTTAGTATCTCAGGCTTCTTATTAACTCATATAACTTATATTAGCCCATAATTTTTGCCTGTGTTAGCCACGTGGCTTGGTACCTTTATTGGCAAGGCAGTCATATCTTTTTTGCTGTGTCTGGCTTTCTCTCTGTCTGAGTGACAACTGCAGACTAAAACTTCCCTCTTCCCAGAATTCTCGTCACCCTGCCTCTACTTCCTGCCTGGCTACTGGCCAATCAGCGTTTATTTAAAATACAAGTGACAGCAAACAGACCATTGTCCCTCAACACACAGCTTATATAGTACCTGTTTCTATGTCTGTCCATTTTTCCATGTCATGTATTGGTTTTAGACCCCTCTGTGTTCTAGCCGGGTGTAATTGAGCATGCCTTTAATTGCAGCACTCTGGAGGCAGATGCAGGCTGATATCTGTGAGTTTGAGGCCAGCCTGGTTTACAAAGAGAGTTCCAGGACAGCTAAGGCTATACAGAGAAACCCTGTCTTGAAGGAAAAAAAAAGAACTCTCTACTCTGTCTGCTCTGTCGTCATCAAAATCTGTGGAAGTGGTAGCATACTTGCATAAAACTTCTGTACCGCAATCAGGTCCTGTACTTGAAATCATTTCTAGATTATTTAATGCCATGTAAATGTTATGTAAATAACCATTAGCGTGTATTGATTAGAAAGTAATGACCAGAAAAGTTGTCTGTGGGTATTAAGAACAGATGTGACCCCTACAGGCACAACCATGCAGTGCCTGTCCTTCCCAGTAGCACAGCCTTTGTTTTGAAAGCTCTTCACCTGAACTAGTTTGTGGAACCCAGAGGTGTGTACTCTGACATCTTTTTCTTATGCCTTACATAATGCCACTAATCTTATCTGGTATGTATTTCTGTATTTTTTATTTCATTTCTAAAAGTTTGTTTTGAATCTTTTTAAAATTATCCTTCATATGCCAAGCAAATGTAGTTCCTCCAGATTCTTGAACATAGAGAATATGATTATAATCATTGACTTGAGCAGGCCCCAAATGTAATGTAATGGGTTGTCCTGTCCCTCTAAGAGACTAGCCCCACCTGCTCCCCTCCACAGTCTGCTGGGGCAAGCAAATCTTCCTTCTGCTTCGAGCCTGAGCCTGAGTTCATTTCTGTCTCTCTCCCAAAGAAGCAGCTTCTGCCTCTCTCCCCCGTTTCTCTTTCTCTCTGCCTCTCTCTCTGTTCTTCTCCCTTCTCCCCTTCCTTCCCTTCTATAACCTACTAAATAAATATCCAGCCTCACTCTGCATGTTGTGTGCCTATTCGTCTCTGTCTCTCACCCACCACGTTGCTCCCTGCCTGGGACTCACTGCCCTCGTGGCCTACAGGACCCTCAGGGAATGTCCCCGTTTTATTTTTACCTTAACACCAAAGGTCCTGCCTCTCTGGGGTTGTTGTTGCAGCTCAGTTGCCATTCAGTTGTCTTTTTCCCTTACCCTTTCATCTGATTCTTTGGTTTAGGGGTTTTGTTTTGTTTTTTGAGACAGGGATTCTCTTTAGAGCCCTGGCTGACTCGGTACTCACTTCTCTAGACCAGGCTGGCCTAGAACTCACAGGAGATTCCCCTGCCTCTGTTTCCTGAGTGCTGGAATTGAAGGTGTGCACCACCACACCTGATGTCTAAATCTTACTTTTAAGCTTCATTCATTAGACAGGAATTTTGCCTTACCTGAGTTGGAATCCTTCTTAGTACTCAATATTCCTATGAAGTAATTGTTATGCCCAGATCATGGGGACCACCAGATCACCACCATGGAGATCAAATGCCATATGTAAAAGCAAAGAGCCTTTACTCAAGCTCGAGCTTGGACTCTCCAACTGTCCCACACAGCGATTGAGAACAGAGTACCCAGCCCAGTTGGGGTAGGTTTTTTTTTTATTATAGTAGAGTTTGGGGGTAAGGGGGTTTCCAGGGTCCAGGACGCTGACTGATAATTGTTTAGGGATATCTTGGCAGAAGGGGAATATCTGGTGATCTTATCTAATGGTTGGAATGTTAGATGCTGCCCTTTAGATGCTGGCCCTCCCTGGGTGGTGTCAACTTAGGGCTTTTCCTGGAACCTGGTGCTGCCTGCCAGTAACCCCGAGAAACCCAGGCCTACTTTTTAGCTGGTCTCTATCAAGCCTGCTATGGCAGCTGTGCTACCTGGGCCCCATATGTGTGGCCAGGCTGCTCTGGGCCCCACAGTAATGAAATTTCTTCTGTGGCTGGTGGCATCGGATAGAATTTCCAGCATAAGGGGTCTGTGTGAATGTTTGTTTTACATGTGAATATCCAGTTTTTACTGCAGCATTTGTTGAAAAGACCTTCCTTTTTCCTTTGAATTGTCTTTGTTATAAATCAACTGACCGTGTATGTGCAGGGTTATTATTTCCTAACAGGCCGTGCTAAATGGTTTCTTCTCCTTCATTCTCCCTATAGAAATTAGACTTGATGGTGCTTTGTTTTGTTTTGTTTCCTTCAGGAGAATTGTTCAGCAGTGAGGAGCAGAGGCACAGGTCACACACATGGGACAGCGAAAGTGATAAGACAGTCTAGGAAATGAAAATCTGCCTTATTCTGAACTCTGTTCCTTTCTTTTATGTTCACATGAAGCTGCTGACAGACATTTTAAAAAAAAGAAAGGGGGCTGCAGAGATGGCCCAGCAGTTAAAAGCACTGGCTGATCTTTTGGGAAAAGAGGATGTGTATTCATGGGTAGACTGAAGCCAGACGGCTCCTGAAAGGCCTCAGCTCCACGTCCAGTCTGCATTATCATTTTGTACTCTAAAACCACAAGTTGGGGTGAGCAAGCAAGAGACATTTTACAGAAGTGTATGTGGTAGTCATCTTTTTTTTTATAACAAGATGTATGTATTAGTTGACTGGTGTAAGCTTTAAGCTTTTGTGGTCAAGTTGTTAAGGGCAGTGACCCATTGTTTCAGGTATTTCACCAGGTCAGCCGGTTCTAAGTAACAAATGAAGTCATGCTTGTAAATAAGTGGTATAAGTAATGCTTTAAGTAAATCTCTAAATAAGTCAATAAATCAGTATCTGATAATTGGTCTTTTCTACTTTATAGTCTATTTAAGTCTTGAAAAGGACTTGGGTTCAGTTCCCAGTACCCACATAATGACTCACAATCATCTGTAACTCCAGTCCCAGGGCATCCAACACCCTCTTCTGGTTTTCACAGCCATTGTACACATGTGTTACACATACATACATACAGGCAAACACTGTAACGAGTCCTAGCGAGAGGGAATTTGGAGGGAAGGACTCAAGAGCCCCAACGATGGGTGAAAGACAAATATGCCATGCAGACAGAACTTAAGTGGGGTTGTGTTATTGAGATAAGGAAAGGGAGAGAGAAAGATGCAGAGAAAGAAGAGGGAGATGGGGAGAGGTAGGTGGAATTTTGCCTGTTAAAGAGACAGGTAACTGACTGCCATGCACTCAAGTATGATGCAGGGGTGACACACTCTGTCAGGTCCTCAAGGAGCAAGTCCAGGTTCTCCTGGATGATAACATTCTTCCCTTTTTTATATATTTAAAAAAGAAGATGAGGAATTAGGCATGTCAGGTTAGGGAAATGAGGGCATTGAGCTCTCAGGATTACTTCCTGATAATCTGGGGTCAACAAGCTACATCAGAGTTCTTGAGAAGGATAAATTTCACCTGAGTTCATGATTAAAAATGGCAGAGATTTACTTGATTGGCTGCCTAGACAGTCACCCCAGGGTCCTCCATGGTTATTGAGGGAAGGTATTAGGGCAGCACCAATCTTCTGACTGGCATAAGTAGGCCTGCCAGGTCCCAGAAGATCCTACAGGCTTCTGTGGAGTAAGGACTCATGGGAGGACTTTACCTTTGTCTTAGGCAACTTGAGGCAGTTGGTTCCCCAGTGTCCTGTTGTCCGTGGTCTGAAGAGAGCCTTAGCAGCAGTCGAGGTGAAAGGCTGGTTTGCTCAGTGGCTAGCGCTGCCACTTGTAATGCAAGCTCTGAATGGAGGTTCTTCTGTTCCCATCCATCTTCTTATGAGGAAATAGGGGTGCTCCTAGGAGCTGACCTGTATCTCTATTATGAAAGTCTTCTTAGTTAAACATTTTAAATGCCATAGTCTCTTAGATCTCTGAGCCTCTGAGGAATGTCTACTGAGGACTGGGTATGTCTGAGTTATGACAACAATCACACTAGCACAGGATCTGCCTGGAGAGCTGGGTCAAGCTGAGAGGTTGTGGAGGAATGATTTAAGGAGATACAATGAACAGAGCTCACTAGGACTGTTAAAACGAGTTCATTGTGGTTCTTTAAAATGTTTTTAAACAATACTTACATGTACACATACATGCAGTTGAGTTTAAGTTACATATACACATACAGAGTTAAAGCTAGCTTACATTCACACATACAGGGTTAAATCTAAATAACATGCATCTACTCACATGCATAAATTAAACAGTAAATAAGAAGGGAGAACCAGTGTGTGTTGAGTGAGAGGAAACTGGCTTCTCCACCTCTGACTCACATGTTGTAGCAAACAGAGTGCATTTAAAGAGGGAGAGAGTAGACAGACATAAGCAGGTCTTTAGAGCAAAAAAAAAAAAGCGGAGAATCAAATCTGCCAGTGAACGAGAGAGCAGATTCATTGCTGGTGGAAGAGAGCAAGCAGATCGCTGCAAGAGGAGCAGGTGGTGGAGGACGCCACACACAATGCAGTCAGGGTAAGAGGAATTAGAGACAAAGACGTAAGTAATAGGCGAGAGATAAGTCAAAGAGCACCCTTAGTAAAAGTGGTAACTGGGTCATTTGACCTATCTGTCTTTTCCTTAGCCAAGATGGCGATGAAGTGTCTCTCTTAACCTCAAACAAAATGGCAGATACACGGTCTCCCTTAGTGAGGATGGTTGTTGAAGTTAGTTCAATTCGGGAAATAACCAGGCTAGTTAAAAGATAAAAGTTATATTTTTATTTATTATAAAGGGAAAACTCACGAAACAGGAACATGAAGTCCAACCTTAGCTGTGCTGCAAGGGAATCAGATAGAGTGCACCTGGGCCATGCACCCTTTTTCTCCATGTCCCAGAAAGCCACACCCTAACTTGGTCCCACCTCTTAAAGATAATTGGTTGACAAAGAGTTCCCATCAGATGGTGGTTAGGTTATCTGACCTGCCCTTAGCCAAGATGGCACCTACCCACATGTTTTAAGGTACTGACAGACACGTGATTTTCTTAGAGCAGTTGTGCAGATTTTAAACATACCCAATTAGCAAGACACACATACAGAACACGTAAAATTCAGACGTTCAAAACATGCATTTAAAACAGAATCATACACACGTGGGCACATCATTCACATACATCTTTCATACATATGAATCAAACAAGAAACATCCCAGGCATACACTGCTCTCTTAGGTCAGCCCACAGCCAGGCGGGAAAGAGGGACCAGCCACCCTGGGCTGGGGCAGGAAGGGTGGAAACAGAGAAGTAGAAATGAAGCCAGGTGGGAAAGAGTGACCCACCATCCTGGGCTTCAGCAGGAAGGTCAGAGGATCTCAGTATGGCTGGATCACATGCCAGGAGCAACTGCCAATAAATGGCCATGTCCCTTGGGAGGGAATGCAGTTCCATGAGTGAGGTAGGAAAGATCCAAAGCCTGTAATCTCCAGAGCCCCAGAGATTAAGGGAGGACTGGATAAAGGGCACAGGCTGTTTTTGTGGTTCATCAAGCACAGAAGCAGGGGCCAGGACTCCTAGCCTAAGAGACACATGGTTGCCCAGTACTGGGTCTTTCGAATGAAGCCTTAAAATGAGAAACTACCGTCAAGAGAGACAAACCCTCACTTATGGGCAGGGGGAAGCTTACCAATTTTAGCTGATATGTTGGATGAAGGGGTCCAGCAATCTTTAGTTGGAAGAGTGACAAGATTGAAGGTTACAGGATTCTGGTGGTCCTCAAACTGCCATCAGGTAGGAGGAACTTCCAGGAGAGCTCAGTCTTACAGCACCAATATAATGATTTTATGTGAGAGGAACCTTGGCTGGAAGGAGCCAAGCGTCCCCATGGTGGGAAGGAGACAAATACGCCATGCAGACAGAGTTTATGTAGGAGTGTTATTGAGATAAAGGGAACCAGAGAAGGGAAGGTGTTATTCCTTTTTAAAGATTAAAAAGGGGAAGGGGAAGACCAGACCCACAAGGGGCAGCCGGTCCCACGAGGGATAGCAGCAGGCGACCTGAGGCCTCGGTGGGTCCCCCAGGCCTCGGTAATCCCCTGAGGCCTTGGAAGGTCACCCTGGCAGGTGGGAGACCACAGCAGGTGAGAAACAGACAAAGATGCATCATGCAGAGAGAGTTTTGAGTATAGAGTTTATTCAATGGGTTATGGAAGGGAAGGGGAAGGAAGAGAGGGAGAAGGGGGAGAGAGAGAGCAGAAGTTACCTCTTTGGGAGAGAGATGGAAAAAGAGAGTGCAGGCTGGAGGAGGCGGGATAGGGATATCCGCTTCCATGGGTGGAAGGGGAGGGGTTGGGAGAGGTCAGGACTTGTCTCTTAAAGGGACAGGGTACCCAGGTGACAGACTACCAGCAGATCATAACATTCCCATCTCTTTTATTTTATTTTATTTATTATATATAGTGTTCTATCTACATGTTTGCCTGAACGCCGGAAGTGGGCACCAGATCTCATTACAGATGGTGGTGAGGCACCATGTGGTTGCTGGGAGTTAAACTCATGACCTCTGGAAGAGCAGTCAATGCTTTTAACTTCTGAGCCATCTCTCCAGCCTTCATTTTTTTGAATACACTGAAAAACCAAAGAACCCACCTCTTTCTTATTATAAAAAGGCAAGAAGTTAGGCACAACAGGTTAAAAGAATTGGGATGGCGAGTTCTCAAGACTACTTCCTGTATATTTATGGGCACCATCTTGGGGGAACCTGAGAAATCTGGGTGCTGGTTACCCCCCAGGGGTAGCTGGTCACTTTACTCCTGTCCAGGGTTTGTGGTATGGAACTATCTGGTGTCTCTTGGACCTGGCAAGGTGTTGACAGAACAGAGGACAGTGTTAAGTTTAGGAAGAGAAAAAAAAAATTTCAGGACCAGGGAATTGAGAAGGGTGTATCTGACCTGTTTAAAGTGGATCCTTCAATTCGGCTCCCTGGAACTCATAAGAATTCTTTGGTTTTGTGAAAACCTAAGTTTTAGACATATACATTGTATAAATAGTAGCATATTTATGTCAGAATGACTGTGACAGATATTTTTGCACAACGAAAAGTATTTTTAAGACTACGGAAGGCAGCATGAGAGAGAAATTTAATAACTTGTATTTGTCCTCATATCTTTATATACAGTTTACAGTTTAATAACTTGCATTTGTATTTTACTGAAGTTTGTTTGATGAGGTTGTCCTTTTAAACCTACAGAACCCCTCAGCTGTCAGACTGCATCAGAGATCTTTGAGAAGGATAAAATTTTACTTGAGTTATTGATTAAAAAACAACAGAGAACATAGTCAGTTGGCTACCTAGAGCCCTTCCTCAGGGTCCTCCATGGTTGTTGAGGGTCGTATTTGCCTTTTGCTGTTTAGTGCTGGGCCTGCCAGGTTTTAGAAGATCTTATGGGTTAGAAATCTGTAGGAAGACAAGCCTACCCTTACCTGACCAGCTAGGCTGTCGATTGCAGTGATTCTGTCCACTGTCTGGAGATATTCAGTTTAGTTAAAAGGCAGTTTTTCCCAGTGGTCAATGCTTGGCAGTTGATGAAGCAAATTGTGGATGGACGTTGTTCTGTGCCCATTTGTCTTCTGTCTTCTTTGGAGGAAGTAGAGTACTGCTGCTAGGAGCCAACCTGTCTCTGTTATGAAAAGTCTTTTAATAATTAAACGTTTAAATGCCATATTCCCCAGATCTCTGAGCAGTTGAGGGGTATTTATTGGTTATGACTACAGTATAGAATCTGCCTGGAGAGCTGAGTCCAAGCTTGGCTGTAATGGCTCTCACTTAACAGGTGAGATTTATACTTATGAAAGACAAAGAAGGAAAACCTGTTTGCAATAGAAGCTTACAATACTCGAGAACAGCTTAATATATTTTAAAGCAGGGTTAGATTACATATACAGCATTTTTATAAGAGACTTAAAAGTACATACCAATTTAAAACATGAGACTTAATATTTTTGTAGTCTGAAATGAGATATAATGAACAGACAATTATTTAACATTTAACAGTAAATATACGTACATGTACACACAGTTGAATTTTTGTTTTATACACATAAAGTTAAATAAAAGGTGAGTGAGAAGAAGCTGGCTGGGGCGGGACCTCATGTGGAAAGCCTGCTGCTGAGCTCTTTGACTAGGGGCAGAACCTCTGGCTCCTCCCTTTGTTAAGCTCAAAGAAAATGGCATCAGCCATGGTTGTCCACGTGGTGTGACTACTTAAATTTAGACTTAATCCACTAGTAGAAATCATAAATGTGGTTTATTTTAATAGGTGAAATGTGACAACAGCGAAAACGATGCAGACCCCAGGGCAACTAGCTGGACATCTCCAGACTAGTGTGGGGTTTGATAATAAAGCCAAGCTGATTCCCGGCCCATTGGCTCAGAAAACTAGGGCCTAGGACTGGTCCAAGCAGTCCTTATCCTTACAGCGGAGAGGATCACTTACGAGAGGTCCAGAGACAAAACACACACACACACACACACACACACACACACACAAAATCTGAGCAGTGTGAGGACCATTCTGAGTGGTCTGCTCACATTTTCAGCTGTGGGAAACAATGAGGCAGAAAAATATCCGAGGGGCCCTGGACCCCAAAAACGAATGCACCACTGAGTGCAGTGCTAAAGGAGAACTAGAGAAAGGGCATTCGCACAAGAGGCTCTAGGCCAGAAAGGGAACAGTCTTACCAATTGTCCCAGTGGACTGATGGGAAGTTGGGAAGTGGGCTGGTAGAAGGTCCAGGTTTAGGATTTTCGCCCACAGAGCAGCAGTGGTAGAAACAGGGCTCCATGAATGGAAGAGACAGATTCCACCGCTGCACTGTGAGGTGGGGGATGGGGTGTAAGGAGGTGGGAGAGGCCTTGCAGGACAGAATGCCCATTATACCACCAAGCTGGGAACCAGAGCTGAGCCCACAAGATGGAGTAGGGCCCAGCAGCCATAGGAGAAGTGGGGAAGGAAAGAAAAAGTGGGGGGAGAAGGGAAAGAGGCAGAAGTTGCCTCTCCAGAAGAAGGGCAGAGAGAGAGGACGGGGAAGAGTAAGAGGAATTTACAAACAAAAAACATAAGTAAACCATGAGACCAGACAAGGAATAGTAAAGATGGCGGGACTTGGTCACCCGACCTGCCCTTAGTTATGATGGCGGTAAGGTCACTTGACCTTAGTCAGAAATGGCGGTGGTCACATGTTGTATGGAGAAACCAATTTTTTTAAGGGAGAGAGAGAAAGAAATGGAGAAATTCAGAGAGAGAAAGGGGAAGAGGAAGAAGGGGAGAGGTAGGCAGAGTTTTGCCTTTTAAAGGGACAGGGTACTGTCTGCCATGCATACAGATATGACATGGGGTGACACATTCTGACTGGTCTTCGAGGGGCAGGGGCAGGTTTGCCTGGATGCTAACAAACACTCATACATATTAAATAAAAAATTTTTAAAAGAAACTCTGTCTCAATAGATAGATAGATAGATAGATAGATAGATAGATAGATAGATAGAT
>LOEQ01002468.1:51670-70063 GCA_001685075.1 Bramus lutescens
TCATAAAGTGGGGTATCACCAAGGAACTCTGTGACTGCCTTCTACTTTAGGTCTTCAGCTCTCGGCCACTCAGTGCTCCCCTCTTCTCCTAGTCTGCATCCACAGGCAGGAAGCTAACCGTGTGCTTTCTCCCCTTAGTTACACAGATGTCATTGATGTTGTCCAGGCCCTGCAGACTCACCCAGACCCAAATGTCAAGTCCTACTTCACCATTGGTGCTGTCACTGTGTGTGTGGAGCCCCTGAGCTGCTACATGGAGCACAGGTAGACACGTAAGACCGCCTCCAGCCCACGATGTGGTGTTGAAGTGAACTGTAGTGATTTCCCCTCCCCACCAGACTGAGACAGGCTTTACACGGGTTTGGTTTGTGGAACACATCGGCCTGTGGTGTATGCAATAAGTATCCCATGACTCTGATTTGTATGAAGTCCTAAAAGGGTACAGAGCAAGATAAAGTAGATTATAGAAGACAGGCTTCATTTATCTCTCTGAAAGTAGGATCCATGTCTTTTCAATGCTTGGTACATAGTAAGTGCTCATGAAAGATCTATTGTGAGCTGGGTGGTACATCTCAGAGTTGGTGACTTTCCAGGTGTATGTAATGGACCATGGGTTCAGTACCAGCACTGAAAAAAAGGATAGAGGGGAACAGAAAGAAGGAGAGAGAAGAAATAAATAAATCTTATGGAAGTTAAGTATGGCTGCCAAAGACCTGTAATCCCAGCCCTCAAGAAACAGAGATGAGAGATATAGGCAGACTTCTTTCCCACCAGCCTTTCGCCCAAATAACCAGAGAGTTAATATTTGTTATAAATGCTTGGCCAATAACTTGGACTTGTTTTTAGCTATCTCTTTTAACTTAAATTAATCCATTTCTATTAATCTCTGTGCTGCCCCAAGGTTCCACGTATGTACTTCCCATCCTGCTCTGACTACACCCTTCTCCCCAGCATTCTCTCTGCCCTGAAAATCCTGCCTAGTCATTGCCCAATCAGCTCTTTTTTTTAATATTTATTTATTTATTTATTATGTATACGATATTCTGTCTGTGTATATGCCTGTAGGCCAGAAGAGGGCACCAGACCCCATTAACAGATGGTTGTCAGCCACCATGTGGTTGCTGGGAATTGAACTCAGGACCTTTGGAAGAGCAGGCAATGCTCTTAACCTCTGAGCCATCTCTCCAGCCCCCCCAATCAACTCTTTGTTAACAATGAGAGCAGTACATCTTCAAGGTGTACAAAAGGATCATCCCACAGCATTGCTCCCTTTTTGTCTAATTAAAAAGGAGAGTAACATAGTAAAATTGTATATAGCAAAAACAGTTATCAAGTAAGAATTATAGTTTCAATATCTAGTTAATTTGTATTTGGCCTAATTAGAGAAAATTTCTATTATTTATATANNNATATATATATTACCCTTGCAAGTCTAAAGTCTTATGCCTAATTTACCTTTTATCATAATTAAGGAAAATGTTAGATTTAATTATTTAGCCATGCCTCTGTTTGTCATTAGTATCAAGTCTACCTGAGAAAAGACTATTATCAGGAAGCTGCATGTGACTCTGTTGTTGTGTGCTTAGAGTCTTTTTTTAAGCATTGTTAGGTCTTATGTGGAAATTCTGGCCCCTCATTGGAACACCATTTATAGGCGGACTTTTCTGTCCCACCAGCCACGCCCCACAGAGACTTAATATTAATTATAAATACTCAGCCAATAGCTTAGGCGTGTCTCCTACCAGCTCTTACAATTTCTATTCATCTGTGTGCTGCCCAAGGTCAATTACCTCATGTATGTATTTCCCATCCTGCTCACTCTGCATCTCATGGCATCTGCTCTGACTCCGTCCTTCTCCCCAGTATTCTCTCTGCTCCGAAAATCCTGCCTAGTCATTGGCCAATCATCTTTTTATTAACAGTGAGAGTAACATGTCTTAACAGTGTACAGAAGGATTGTTCCACAGCGGGAGGTGGGGGTCACTAGTTAGAAGCCAGCCTAGGTTACAGTGAGGCTCTGTCTCAAATTAAAAAACACTTAATGACTAAGTCCATGCTCAAGAGTGATCATCCCGGTCTACAACAGAGGGAGAGATCCTGGCTCATAAATAAATAAATAAATAAAGGAGTGTGCCAATGTGTATATCACAGACATAATAAGATATGACTGGAGTAAAGGATAATTATTTAAATACAGAAGTAAAGCTAAACTGAATTAATGTTTAAATACAGAAGCCAGCCTAGGCTACAAAGAACACTGTCTCAAACAGAAAAAGAAATTTCAATAGCTTTTAGTTGGATTAGAAGGAAGCCTCAGTGGCAGTGGTGGCGCACACCTTTAATCCCAGCAATTGGGAGGCAGAGGCAGGTGGATCGCTGTGAGTTCGAATCCAGCCTGGTCTACAGAGTGAGTTACAGGACAGGCTCCAAAGCTACACCAAGAAACCCTGTCTTGACAGACAGACAGAAAGAAATTATGAAAGAGTCAGGAAGAAAACTGAATTAATATCCTAAAGTAGGATTTACCAAATTTGGTCCTTATGGCATATGCCCAGCTGTTTTATGAAATCAATTAAAGAATAAAGCTGTGTTCCTAAGCATCTGACTTGCTGATCTGGGAACCATGGAGCTCTGTGGACCCAGACAAACTTAGTCCTGTAGGGAATGCCTTGGGCAAGATCTCAGCCTACTTACCAACTTACTTACCAACCCTCCACCTACGCTTCTCATCTGCTAATAGATAATAGCAGAATCATTCCTAACTTCTTGTGTGTTGCTCATCCTTGTGGGAACTTGATAAAACTCATCAGTGGTAGCTCTCTTCTCTAAGAGGATCATTATAGTAGTTGGGAATTTTTAATTTTTTTCTTATTTTAATTAACTTTTATTTGTTTGACTTTTTGTTTTGTTTGTTTTTTGAGACAGTCTCTCTGTATAGTTCTGGCTGTACTGGAACTCCCTCTGTAGACCAGGTTGGCCTCGAACTCACAGAGATCTGCCTCCTGAGTGCTGGGATTAAAAGTGTGCACCACCACCACCCAGCTGTCATGTAGGAATTTCTATGGGACATGAACTTCAGTGCAAAACTGTTAATGTTTTGAATAACTATAGTTTTCTCAATGCTTAGTACTACCGGGCACTTGCATTATCAGTCAGATTCATGCTTTTGTGGGAAATAACGATGACTCTGAAATAAATGGTTTTGAAATACTTTTTTTTTCTCCTTAGGTTTCTCTTTCCTAAATGTCTTGACCAGTGTTCTCAAGGTAAGCAGTATGTTTTGTTTCCTGCTTATGTGTGCCCATCACATTTTGTTCAGATACAGTAGGCTTTCTCCGTGCTGCTACCTTTCTGGAATCTACTTCATACAGAATTGGTCCTTGTGTCCTGCTGGGTGGACACACATCCTGGGGAGCTCTCCTTGTGATGCCCTGGCTCACTCAGCAGCAGCACTCCTGCCCTGGCCTTGCTGCTGATGAACCTCTAGGTTAGCAAGGTTGTTAGGGTCCTGGAGATGCAGAATAAATTATAAATTCCTGGCGGTGGTTCTGAGATGCTCAGTGCTATCAGGGGATATGCCTCGGGGAGTGGAGGGCTGACTGGGGATATGCTTGGGGGTGGGGTGAGCTTCCTGAATCAGCACAGCACAGCAAGCAAGTTTCCGATAGAAGAAAACAGCTCAATGTCCCCAGCGTACTTGTGCCCTGCTGATCCCTTTGCCAGTCCATGGGGACAACAAAATCAACACACCAGAGCTGTCTTGGCAGACAACTGAGCTGGCAGCTGCACAGGCAGGAGACCAAGGAGGAATGTTCTTATTGGACTTGGCATACCAGGTAGTAGCAGTCCCCCTTTGCTTTTCTGAGACAGAATCTCATGTCACTAGCTTCAAGTCACTAAGTCACTATGTAGCACAGGCTAGCCTTGAACTCCTGATACTCCTCCTCCTACCTCCCAAGTGCTGGGTTAGTATAAGCTGTGATGGCTGCCTTCAGCAGCAACAAGATGGAATGAATGTTTGAGTCCATCCCTAATGCCTAATCCAAGTAGATTCGGGTTTTGTGGAGGTTGGGTTAGTAGAACCTTTTGACAAACCAGTTGTGGGGCAGAAACTGAAAAAGAGATATTTAGAATGCCTCTGCTTTCTGGTTTAGAGGATTAAGAAAGCTGAAGTTAGCTGTCCTTGAATATAAAGCACAAGAGAGACACTGGAACAGGAGTTAATGTGGGAAGCTTTCTGATCCTTGGTTCTAGGCTTCGAAGCCATGATCAAAGACAAAGCCCAGACAGATATTCAGTATCCAGACATGGGGTTGAAAAGGTTAGAATGCCAGAGATGTGAAGGGGATTGGAAAATCCTGGAGCTTGAAAGATGAAACAGGAAGAAATGGTACTTTAAATATCAGAGACAGAGAAAAATCAGTTGTATTTAATGTTGCAGAGACCTCAAGGGAAGTACAATTTAACAACAAAACAAACAACAAGCATTGATTTTGCAAGTGTGAAGGACACTGGTGACCTCAACAGGAATGTCTGAATAGATAGGTCAGAACTGAAGTCAAGTATGAGTTAGTACAGCAGGTGATCTCTGTGTAGAACCAGACCTAGTAAGTCCCAGGCCAGTCTGGAACTATATAGTGAGACCCTGTCTGAAATAAGCAACAAACCAGAATTGCCATTTCTGTCAGGGTAGCTGTGGCAGGCTGAGTAGTAGGATCACCTGGGTTGCATAGTAAAACGTCTTCGTGCGCGTGCGCACGCACGTGAACACACATAAAAGAGTATTTGACATAGGGTATCTCTGCAGCCCTGGCTGGCCTGGAACTCACAGAGACCCTCCTGCCTCTGCCTACCAAGTGCTAGCATTAAAGGAGTGTACTGCACCTGGCTGAGACCCCATCTGTCTATCTTTCTGTCTTTCTTTGTTTTTTCTTTTTCTTTTTTTGGTTTTGACAGGGTTTTTCTGTGTAGCCCTGACTGTCCTGGAACTTGCTCTATACTTCACGCTGCCCTCTAAATCATAGAAATCCAGCTGCTTCTGCCTCCTGAGTGCTGGAACTAAAGGCATGCATCTCTATTGCCAGGCAAGACTTTATGGTTTTTTGTTTTTAATTGTTTGTTTGTTTCTGGATTATTTGCTGAAAAATAAGCCTGAGGACTGAGAAGGCTACTAGTCTTGATAGAGGAAGTCTGAGAGATTCTAGAGCTAATAGTTAGGAAATGAAAGCTGACTCAGACTGTGATAACTTCCAAGGAAATGGAGGAAGTTGCTTGGCTGGTAGTGCACACTGGGCTTGGTGGCTCACACTTAGAGCCGAGCACGCAGGAAACTGATGCAGAACTACCGCATTCCAGGCTTTAATCCCAACACTCAGGAGGCAGAGGCAGACAGATCTCTGAGTTCAAGGCCAGCCAGAGTTACATAAAGAAACCTTGTGTTGAAAAACTAACAAACAAAAACAAATCAAGCTTCAAAAACTTGTTGACCTTCCTCGACCCTTCCTTCTTCTTGTCAGTGTTGGAGCCACCTTCTTGACACTTTTTCTCTGAGCATCTTCCCACTTTTCTTTGTGAAGCATAAGCACAGATGGTTAGGTTCCCCTGCAGAGTCTTTTTTTAAATAATTTACTTATTTTCATTTTATATGCATTGGTATTTTACCTGCATGTATGTCTGTGTGAGGGTGTCAGATTTTGGAATTGTAGTTGTTAATTACCATGTGGGTGCTGGAAATTGAACCTAGGTCCTCTAGAAGAGTAGTCAGTGCTCTTAACCTCTGAGCCATCTCTCCAGCCCCTTTTGTTGTGGTGGTTGGTTGGTTTTGGTTTTGGTTTTTCGAGACAGGGTTTTTCTGTAGCTTTGGTGCCTGTCCTGGAACTCATTCTGTAGACCAGGCTGGTCTCAGACTCCAGAAATCTATTTGTCTCTGCCTCCTGATTGGCATGTGCCACCGCCGCCCAGCTTCAGAGAGTCTTGAGGGAATGATCTGTCTTCATCATCTTTGGATCTGAAGCATCCTGGGCCAGTATCTCAACCAAAAAAACCTCTTTTAGTATTCATCCTTCCTTGGGCACTTGGTAGTATGTTTCATAATGATCCTTTCCAATGCATTGTTCAAAGGCAATTCGTCTAAAGTTTGTACTTGCTAACATGTGGGCAGGTGATTGTGGGGCCATAAATTGTTTCTTTTTTATTTTATTTTATTTTATTTTTTTATTTGGAGAAAGGGACTATCTGTGTATCCCTGGGTTCCCTGGAACTTAGTGTGTTGACTGGGTTTACCTCACAAAGATCCACCTGCCTCTGCCTCCCTAGTGCTGGGTTAAAGGTGTGCAGTGCCACACAACCCAATTTCTGTCCCATTGAGTGTCAAGGAACTCAGGAGTTATAGTGCCTTAGTAAATTATCTTCTAGTTGTATCTGGGCCTTCAGGACTCTGAACTGGCTGACTTGGCTTGCCTTGGATGAGAAGGAGATTTGGGGGAAAAAAATGTCCCCCTTCTCATTAGAGATTCAGTGGCTGTCCTGGAAGTGGAATCTGCCACCAGGAGACAAGTTCTTCCTGTCCTGAAGGAGTTTATTGCCTCTTTGCTCCTGTTCATGACTCAGACTTCCTGGTTCTCCCCCATCCCAACCACCGGTGGCCATTTTACAGTATTTCTGCAGTGTTCTCATGATAGAGGCTTACGTTATGCTTAGCAAGGCTCATTATAATGCTGACTTAAAGTGAAGGTGTTTTAACTGCCTGTTTTTAGAAGTGTATATAGAGAAAAGAAGGTGGTTTCATCTATTCCTGGGCTTCTGAAAGCCTTTAGCCCAGTCTGGAGTAGCCAGACAGTGATGTTTCTCTATTCTTGGGAACAGGCCCAGCTAAAGTACCTGCCTATAGCTCAGCTTGTAACCTCGGTTAGTCTTGGTGTTCACTTAGATAAGAGCAGAAAGAAATTCCTGACCCCAGTAAAGCGCAACTTCTCCCTGTGGCTTGTTTGGCCTGTGTGCCAGACAAGCTCCACTTGCCTCACGGATGGCATTTCCTCTTGGCAGGTGGCGGTTTACATAGCTGGACTAAGGAATGCTGGAGATAATCCTTTTGCTCTTTTGCTGTGGAGTGAAGTCCTTTTTCTGTACCCAGTTCCTGACCTAGAATCCTACCCCCTACAAAATTAGTCCATACAGTACTTGTATAGCAAGCAGAACATAGACGGGGTTCAGCTAACAGATGCCCACAGCCTGGACAAGGAAAGGGACAGGCCAGGACTTTGTCTGGGACCCTGGCTCACTGCTGAGAAGGGCAGGTTTGTCCTAATTTGACTCACCCCTTTTAACTAAGGAACTACCATAGTCTCTAGGCCTCTGTAGATTTCTACTAGCTTTCCTGACTCCTCACTACAAGGCCCACCATATTGTTCTCTTCTTCTACCCATGGTAACTTCTCAGTCACCTTGCAGGGTCTGGCTCCTTGTCTGCCAATCCTAGAATGTCCTGAGACTTCAGGAATTCCATCTATTTACCTGTGGTGCCACATTTTAGGCATGGCCTTATGACCTCAACCTACTCTGTTTCCAAAGGCTCCAGTGGCTTCCTGTGGTTGCACCAAACTGTGGGGATCTGGCATCAGCCTTCCTAGGCCAGCCCTTAATGTTTCTCTGCAACCTCCATAGTGACCTTCCCAGTATAGTGTCAACATATAGGTACCTCCAGTGCCTCCTCATTCAGAGGGCTCCCTGGCACTGGCAGAGGGAAGTCTATCCTTTTTGTCTTATTTTGTTTTTCAAGACAAGGTTTCTCTGTAGCTTTGGAGCCTGTTCTGGAACTAGCTTTTGTAGATCAGGCTGGCCTCAAACTCACAGAGATCTGCCTGCCTCTGCCTCCCTAGTGCTGCCGTTAAAGGCCTGAGACACCATTGCCCAGCTAGTATTGCTAGTACTGATAATTCTTTCTTTTGTTTTTTTTTTTATTTGCTTTTTCGAGACAAGGTTTCTCTGTAGCTTTGGAGCCTGTCCTAGACCTAGCTCTTGTAGACCAGGCTGGCTTCAGACTCACAGAGATCTGCCTGCCTCTGCCTCCTGAGTTCTGGAATTAAAAGCGTGTGCCACCACAGCCTGGCTGTATTGATAATTCTTTTGTTTTAAATTTATTTCATGGCTGGTGGTAGTGTATGCCTTTAATCCCAGCACTCAGAGGGCAGAGACAAGCAGATCTCTGTGAGTTTGAGGCCAGCCTAATCTACAGAGCAAGTTCCAGGACAGGCTCCAAAACTACAGAGAAACCCTGTCTCAAAAAACCAAAAAAAAAAATTGATTGATTATGCACACAGTGTACTGCCTGCATTTATGCCTTATAGATGATAATGAGCCACTATGTGGTGCTGGGATTTGAATTCAGGACCTCTGGAAGAGCAGTCAGTGCTCTTAATCTCTGAGCCATCTCTCCAACCCCTTGATAACTTTTTTTTATTCATTATGTATAGAGTGTTCTGTCTGCATGTGTGCCTACAGCTCAGAAGAGGGCACCAGATCTCATTACAGATGGTTGTGAGCCACCATGTGGTTGCTGGGAATTGAACTCAGGACCTCTGAAACAGCAGGCAGTGCTCTTAACCTCTGAGCCATCTCTCCAGCCCCCACCCCTTGATAACTCTTAAAACCAGAGTTTGTTTATTTTCTAGTTTGGTACATATTTAAATGGTTTTAATTTTATTTTATTCTATGAGGTTTTGCCTCCATGTGTATATGTTGGTGTACCACTTGCATGCCTGCTGATGGTTGTGAGCCATCAGGGACTCTGGGAACCAAATCTGGGTCCTGTTCAATAACAAGAAGTGATTTTAGCCACCAAGACATATCTTTTGCCCCCATTTGAAATTTTCACAATACAATATAAATAAAAATTATTGAATAGCCAAATAGATCTCTTATAATTTAAGGCCAGCTTGGCTTGATCTGCATAGACTATTCCAATACAGCCAAGGCTACACAGAGAAACCCTGTCTCGAGAAAACCAAAATAATAATAATAAGAATTCCACTGAATAACAAAATTTTCTATTGAAGAGGTTCTAGATATATCATTTCAATGGTAGCATGCTTGCCTACCATGCTTGAAGTCCTGGGTTTGATCTCTACCATCCCATAAACCAGTGCATGCCTGGAATCCAGACCTCAAGAAATGGAGGCAGGAGGATTAGAACTTAGTTACATCATGAGTTCTAGGATACCCTGGGCTAGACCCTGACCTCATGCCCAAAAAGGCAAATAATCTTATAGCAGAAATAGCCTAAATTGATAAGAACTTTATAAAATATATTTATAACTAAGAAAATAAGTATGAATTTGGAAGAAGTATAATTATGCTAGAATGGGTAATGACTTTGCCGATTACTAAGTTCTCCATAGTTTTGTGAATCTTACCTTTTTACAAGTTGTGGAGCAGTTTCATTGTTATCCAGTCTACAAATCCTTACACGGGCTTCCCTTTTTCCCATGTCACTGTATGAAACTCTGTGTCCACACTGGTCTTTCAATTGTGTGACTCTGAGAATACAGTTGTCAGCATCTGGTGTTGTAGTGAATGCTTGGAGGTAAATAAATGTGTCCTGAGCTGCTGAAGGCAGTTGCATCGGTTCTTTTTTTGTTGTTTTTTTTTGTTGTTGTTTTTTTTTGTTTGTTTTTTTTGTTTTTGTTTTTTTTTGTTTTCCGAGACAGGGTTTCTTCTCTGTAGCTTTGGAACCTGTCCTGGAACTAGCTCTAGTAGACCAAGTTGGCCTTGAACTCACAGAGATCCGCCTGCCTCTGCCCCCCCCCCAAGTATTTGGATTAAAGGCGTGCACCACCACGCTCAGCACAGCACCAGTTTCTAATAAGGTTTGAATATAAGTGATGTGGAAAAGCTTTTTGATCAAGAACTCCAAGTAACAACCAGAAAATTGAATTAAGAGAAGCTAAATTAGTTTGGGATCCTATGAGGTGGCTTAGTGGTTAAGGTGTTTCCACCAGGCCTAGGTGACCTGAACTCAATTTCTGTCCTCACATGGTGAATGAAAGAGCCAGCTCATGCCAGTTCTTATGGTGCTTGTGCACATAGTAAATGTTGAGAGGGTGGGAAAGAGAACAGCAGATAGGCTTGGTGGCCCAAGTTTATAGTCCCAATTCATAGGATTGTTGTGAACTCATGGTCACACTGGGCTGCATAATGATTTCCAGCAAGCTTAGGCTGCATCTTAATAAAACCATGTCTCAAAAAGCATAAAGCTAACCATGTTGCTTACATGTATAATCCCAGCATTCAGGAGGCAGAGGCAGGAAGATCACAAGTTGAAGCCCATTCTGGTCTACATAGTAAGTTCCAGTCCAACCAAAACTACTATGTGAATCCCTGTCTCAAAAACAGAACAAAAACCAAGCAAACAGAAAACAAAATACATGAGATTAGGAAGTGAAGTAGCTGAGCATGTACTCTTAAGATGTGGCAGTTCCTAGAAGGGGAGAAAGAAATGTGGCGAGGTCAGTGGAAGGAGCAGAGGCCCACATTTATGTGAGCCTGCAGCCCCAGTCAAGATTCTGAAGGTTGTTATGTTTTGGTTCTATTCTTCAGGCTTGGTGAATAACGTGGTGTTTACCAGTCACACAACGGAGCAGAGGCACCCTCTCCTTGTTCAGCTGCAGACCCTCATCAGGGCTGCCAATCCTACTGCAGCCTTCATTCTTGCAGAAAATGGGATTGTTACAAGGTAAACTTGTGCAGACTCCACTCTGTGTGCCCAGCTTCGTTCCTAGATGATACAGCACCTGACTGGCTCACAGGGACACCCTTGGTGGAAGGAAAGAACTGACTACTGCAAGGTGTCCTCTGACCTCCACATGCATACTGTGCTGCACACATATACACAAAAGGAAAAAGTAATAACAAATTTCTACTTGATGTATGTAGGTATTTTGCGTGTATGTGTCTGTCTGTACACCACGTGTGTGTCTGGTGCCCATGGGGGCCAGAAGAGGGTGTTAGAGCCTCTGGAACTGGAGTTATTGGTAATTATGACTTACATTTTGGATGTTGGAAATTAAACCAGGGTCCTCTGGAAGAATAGCCAGTGCTCTTAACTGCTAATCCATCTCTCAAGCCCTGTAAAATGCTGTTTTTGTTGGATACCTACTTTGCATCCCTGTCTTGCTTAGAATTCAGAGGAACCCACCTGCCTCTGCTTACTACGCTCTGAGAGTAATGTCAACCACCACCACACCACTTCTTAAATAAAGTGCGTTTAACATTATAATGCTTTGGGGTGTTTTGTTACTGTTTTGATAGATTCTTTCTCATACACTGAAGAATTGAAGTCAGAACTGTCTTCAGTGGTCCATGTGTTAAGATGTGAGAGTGTGTTGAGCTGGAGAGATGGCTCAGCTATTAAAAGCTAGGCTTACAACCAAAAATATAAGATGTGAGAGTATGGGTGCGGTGGTGGCGCAGGCCTTTAATCCCAGCACTCAGGAGACAGAAACAGACGGATATCTGTGAGTTCAAGGCAAGCCTGTTCTACAAGAGCTAGTTCCAGGACGGGCTCCAAAGCTACAGAGAAACCCTGTCTCGAGAAGAAAAAAAAACAGCTGAGGGGTAGGTGAGATGGCTCAGCAGGTAAGAGCCTTGCCACCAAGTGGGAGAGTCTGGTTTGATCTTGGAATCCACATGGTAGATGAGAGAACTGACTCCTACAGCTGTCCTCTGACTTCCACACACATACCATGGCCACACATGTACACACACCTTTAAAATAGCACTTGGGCGGTGCATCTCTGTGGGCGCATGTACGGAAACCAGAGAACAACTTCAGGTGTACGTGGTTTTGTTATCCAGGGAAATAGTTCAGTCAGTAAAGTACTCACTGCACAAGTGTGAGAACCTCAGGTTGGTCCTCAGCTGGGTGTAGTGACACATGCTTGCTAGCAGGTGCATCACCTACATCGGGTCCCTTAGTTACACACACAGACGTAAAGTGGAGGGCTGGAGACATGACTCTACCATGTGCTTACCTGGTACCTGGGAAGGTCAGAGGAGGGCATCAAATCCCCTGAAACAAAAACTGTAGATGACTGTAAGTTCCCATGGGAGCCTGGGATCAAACTCTGGTCCTCTGCAAGAATAACAGGTGCTGGGAACAAAGCCCCCCACCTTTACATTCTTAAGATCTGGCAGGCACTGGGTTGACCAAATAATTAAACAGCAAAAATAGTAATGGGACAGTCTGATATGATGATCCTCTCTGCCCTGAGTCAGTGAGACAGCATCACCTGGGTCGTGATCGCCGTCACTAGACAAACCAGGCTTGGTGGTACATGTCTGTAATCTCAGCACTTGAGAAAGTAGAAGTAGGAGGATCAGGTCATCCTCAGCTACTTAGTGAGTTCAAGACCAGCCTAGGCTACATGAGACCTGTGTCCTTGTGTCCCCGCCCCCCCAAAAAAGTTTCTGATTCAGTGAGTCACCGGCAGGACATGAAATTCTACATTCTGATAGGAGTACTAAATTCCTCAGGTGTAATAGTATATTGTGGCCCTGTAAGAGAAAGTATTCTTTTTGTTTTGGTTTTGGGAAGTTTTTTGTTTTGTTTTGTCTGTTATAAGACAAAGTCTCTATGTAGCCCTAGATGGTCTAAAACTCACAATATAGACCAAGTTGTCCTCAGACTCACAGAAATCTGCCTTCCTTTGCCTATGAGCAATTATTCTTAGAAGATGCATATTGAAGTAGAAGTGAAGTGTTATGCATACAACTAATTTTCATATTCTGTGTCAGGAAAAAATGCATGCATATGTGGAGAGGTTAACATTGCCAATCCTAATTAACCTGGGTCTTCTCTGGTTCTCTGTGTTTTTAAAGGAATGAAGACATTGAGCTGATTCTCTCAGAAAACAGTTTTTCAAGTCCCCAGATGCTACATTCTCGATATTTAATGTTTCCTGGCTGGCAAGTATCATTACTGAATAGTAGCTTTGAAAAGAAATGTAAGCCACATCTGTAGCAAAGGAGCAGCAGAAATGATAGTAGCATATATGCTTTACAAGGATCACTGTGTTAACTGGGATAACCTGCTGTGGCCTGGAAGCCTTCCCAGGGTGCCAGTGCTCCACAATCTGAGCCTCTCTGAACATTGCGATTCAAGAGGTCATCCTACAGGTACCAAGTACAGTGAGTGGTACAGAACCAAGACTTAGATTCCCCAGGTAAAAAATTTCCCTGCCCAATATTCAGCCATCTAGAATAGGTAGTCAGTCATCAAGAGTAGGTAGACTTCTGCTAATGAGATCCATGGAATATTCTCTATAGCCGCCTCCCAGCCCAAGAACATCACCAAAAAGAGGAGAAAGGAGACATGCCAAGTCCCCCATGATCTTACTCTAACACCATTGTCACCTGAGCTATCTCTGGAACTAGCCACATAGCTTCTGAGTGTAATATAGATGTAAATTAATAAAACTCAAAACAAAATTTAGAGTTAATTGTGGCTGCCTATGCATGGCNAGCCACAGTACTGGGCACTGAAGAACCAAAACATTCCCACAATGCCAGGAAGCTTTGCTGTGCAGTGCTGCTTCTTCAGAGCTTTGCTTATCTTGGCTTTTTTATTCCATATCAACAAAACACATAATAAATGCCACTGTTGTTCACATTTTATAGATGGCAGAAGCAGCAAGAGTTCAATGATGTGTCCAAGATACAGCTAGTAGTCAGGCGGTGGTGGCTCACACCTTTAATCCCAGCACTTGGGAGGCAGAGGCAGGCGAATCCCTATGAGTTCAAGGCCAGCCTGATCTACGGAGCAAGTTCCAGGACAGGCTCCAAAGCTACACAGAGAAACCCTATCTTAAAAAAAAGAAAGAGAGAGAGAGAGAGAGAGAGAGAGAGAGANAGAAGAGAAGAGAAGAGAAGAGAAGAGAAGAGAAGAGAAGAGAAGAAGAAAAGTCTAGGAACAAGAGAGATAGCTCAGTGGTTCAGAGTACTTGCTTCTCTTGCAGAGGACCCAGGTTCAGTTCCCAGCACCCATGTGGTGCAGTTCAAAGCTTTCTGCAAACTCAGAGTGTACATGGTACAAATACATTCAGGCAAAATACATAAACACATAGAATAATAATAATTTTTTTTAGAAAACAATGAAAGGAAAGAAAAAAACTGTTGCAAGTAAGGCATGGTGGCACACATTCTTATCCCAGCATTCAGGAGGATAGAAGCAGGATTAGGAGTTCAGGATTATCCTTAGCTACATAGTAAGTTCAGTCTCACGGGCTACATACAGGAATCCCTGGCTCAAAAAACTTTAAAAGAGGTTGAGCACAGTGGTGAGTGCCTTTAATCTCAGTACTGGGAGGCAGAGGCAGAAGGACCTCTTAGGGACCAGCCTGATTACATAGCAATCTCCAGGACAAACCTTTCTAAAGGGCTAGCAAAATGGCTCAGTGGTTAAATAAGCTTGCCACCAAGCCCCCGTGGCCTGAGTTCAATCCCAGAGTCCCTCTCAGTGGAAGAAGAAAAACAGCTCCTACAAGCTGTCCTCTGACCTTCATGTGTGCACTGTGGCAAGTGTGTGTGCACGCGTGCGCACACACACACACACACACACACACACACACACACACACAGCTGGGCTAGTACATGCTCCCGCTCTTAGAATGGTAGGAATGATACCCGTCCAGTGGTTCTGTCCTCCCCTGGAGCAGTTCCAAATCAGAAATAAATCAGGAGTTGAAATGAAATGTCCTTAACTGTGGAAGCTGAATGAGATATAAGGGTTCACTATACTCTCATACTTCTGGCTTTGGTTTAAACTAGAAATTTTCTGTATTAGAAAGTTTCACAATATGGACATAGTAGCTCATACTAACAGTGACAGCATTTGGGAGGAAGCAGGAGGACCAGGGATTCTGCATGAGCCATAGCAAGCTCAAGGCCAACCTTGGGAAACACAAAACCCTGTCTTTAAGAAAGAAAAAAAAGTTATTTCGTCCAGGTATAGTAGTATGTACTGATAATCCCATATATTCAGGGTCCTGAGACAGGAGGATAACGTGAGTCTAGGAGTTCAAGACCAACCTAAGCACAGAGGTGAGACATCTCAAAGTTTGAACACACACACCATGCACACCAAACCCTAAATTCATTTTTTGCATATTTTTAAAATTTTTAATTTATTTTTTGTGCATTGGTGTAAAGGTGTCAGATCCCCAGGAACTGGAGTTACAGACCATTGTAAGCTGCCATGTGGATACGAGGAATTGAACCCAGATCCTCTGGAAGAACAGGCAGTGCTCTTAACTGCTGAGCCATTTCTCCAGCCCCAAACCCTAATTTAATGCTCTGAGTTTAGCCCTGATGTTAATGGCTCTGTGACAAGCAGTGTGACTGCACAGCAGTGACCTCACATCTCCTTAGTTCCTCCTAGAGATACGTGGATGTTTTAAGTTTCCCACCATGAGATGAGCATGTCTGGAGTGTTGAAAGTAATCCTAGCTGTTCTGAACGCTGAAGCAGGTGGATCTTCAGTTCAAAGTGGGGACAGGGTAGAGTAGGGGTGGCCCCAGCTGTGTTAGGAAGGACTCCTAGTATCGTTAAGTCTGAGGGAATGAACAGACCCTGGACTTGAGGGAACTTCTGCTAGTCTAGAGAAGTTAGGCCTGCACTCTCAGGAAGGTCCTGCTCCAATGCACCATCCTGCTTTCCAGTCTCACAGTGAAGCAGAGGTATACAGAGGAAACAGTACCTCAGCCAAGCCATTGTGGTGTGTAACTTTAATCCCAGCACTTGGGAGGCAGAGGCAAGAGGATCTCTGAGTTCAAGGCTAACCTGGTCTACAGAACAAGTTCCAGGACAGCCAGGGCTGCACAGAGAAACCCCATCTTGAAAAAAAACAAACCAAGCCCCCAGTTCAATCCCTAGCCCCATATAAATCAATGTGGTGCCCCATGCTTTTAATCCCTGCATTAAGAAGGTAGATGCCCAGATGATCAGAAATGTAAGGACATCCTTGGTTACATAGCAAATTTGTGGCCAACCTGGTATTGATAAGACCCTAGTTCATATAGGGAAAAAAAGAGTAATATATATTGTAAATAAAATAGTGTATTAATTAGTGAGAGAGGATTGAACAAATGATGAATAGTTTATCCCAAGATAGTATATATAACCCTGAAACCTCAAACACTGAATGGATGAGATGGGGCAAAGGGTACTACAACTTCTTGTATATGTTCATGAATATGTCAAAGAATTTAAGAACTATACTTGTTCTTACATTTTAAAAACTGTTTTAAGGTATGAAGGTAAATTTGATTCCGGATCCGTCTTTCCACTAATGGTTCAGATCTGCGTGTGGTTTGACCGACCTCTGGAGAAAACCCGCTTTGTGGCCAAGTGTAAAGGTGAGTGCGGCTGGGACATGTTTCACCCTCGATGGAAAAGTTGTCCCTTCCCTGTGGCCCCATTTCAGTCAGTATCCTTGGGTTTCCTCTTCTCCATACTGTCAGGATCAAAAGCAGGAAGGGGTTAATGAGATCAGAGTCTCCGGTTCTGATTATGTGTGGCCACGCTTGGCTCACTCTGAGGGATAGTGGCGGAGGCCCTGGCGGGAGAAGATGGAACCTTGAGCCCTTCCCCTGGCCCTGACCTTCTGCTTTGTTGACCTAAGCTTGGCCTCTGCGTCCAGGTAGCTGAATTCCTGTCCTTTTCCTCCATCAGCAATTCAGTCTTCCATCAAGCCAAGTCCCTTCTCTGGGAATATCTACCACATCCTTGGCAAAGTGAAGTTTTCAGGTAAATGGGGTGAGTCTTGGTAGCTTGGCACTCACAGTTCATGGTGTGAGCTCACGGCCTCTGCTGGCTCCGTCCTCTTTTCCACAGTGGAGGATCTGTCCTCGGCTCCTGGGAACTCCAGGGAGCTGTACAGATCCCTGTATGGGCTATAGCACAAGGCCACTGAAGCCCTGCTAATGTGTGTCCATGCTTTCTTTCATTCTTTTATAAAGCTGTTCTTTTTACATTTATGGATGTTTTGACAGCACATATGTGAGCACCACATGTGTGCCTAGTGTCCATTTGATTCCCTGTCCCTAGAGTTAAAGTTGGTGTGAGCCACTGTGTGAATGCTGGGAATCAAACCCAGGTCCTCTAGAAGAGTATCAGCTAGTGTTCTTTACCACTGGGAGGTTCCCCAGCCCCTTCCTCAGGTTGCTGCCCCTCGGGCTGCTGGGTAGTACTTAGCCCTTGATGTCACAGCCAGACACTGCATTCAGCCTCTGAGGTGAATCCCTGGGTGTTACTATCAGTGTTACTATGACCTTGCAGAAGCAGTGGTGAGTGGCCCAACTTATCTGGCCTCTAAGCATTTTCTTGAGCTTGTGTTCCTCTGCCCTGTTAACAGTGTGTGTCTGATCACCCATACCAACCAAGCCATATAATTCTACTTCATCCTTTCCAACTCGCCACTACCCATCCTGTCAGTCCCTAGGAATCTGTCAACCTGCCAGCACTGTTACAGTGTAGCGTTCTTTTGGGATTTGTTCTCAGGGACAAATGTGTTCTCTGTGCAGATTCTGAAAAGACTATGGAGGTCTGCCACAACACTTTGACCAACTCCCTGAGCATTATGCCGGTTTTGGAAGGACCCACTCCACCCCCCAATTCCAGAAGCACACCTCAAGACAATGGGCAGCCAGAATGCTACCTTGTGTTCATTGGCTGCTCCCTGAAGGAGGACAGCCTCAAAGACTGGCTTCGACAGTCAGCTAAGCAGGTGACTTGCAAAACCAACTTAATTGAGCCCAGATACGGCTAGCACACTCCTCTAACCCTGGCCTCCTTCCCTCTGACACCGACTAGTCTATATCTCAAGGCTCAGTCAAGACTTAGGGACATTGGAGATTAAGAACCAGCCTGTCGGGGCAAATTCCAGGTGGATATGTCAATACTGTGTTTCATTTTGGGTTTGGGATTGTTTGTTTTTCTGGACAAGGTCTCTGTGTAGCAGTGGTTCTCTGAGAACTCACTCTATAGACCTGGCTGGCCTCAAAACTCATAGAGATCCGCCTGCCTCTGGAGTGCTGACATTAAAGGCCTGGTCCTGTATACTTTTAATTTTATGTGTATGAGTGCTTTGCCTGCATATATATCTGCACTACATGTATGCCTGGTGCCTATGGAGGCCATAAGAGATCACATCCCGCCGGGCAGTGGTGGCGCATGTCTTTCATCCCAGCACTCAGGAGGCAGAGGCAGGCAGATCTCTGTGAATTCGAGTCCAGCCTGGTGTATAAGAGCTAGTTCCAGGACAGGCTCCAAAGCTACAGAGAAACCCTGTCTCGGGAGAGAGAGAGAGAGAGAGAGAGAGAGAGAGAGAGAGAGAGAGAGAGAG